>OW121740.1:35576291-35846291 GCA_933228675.1 Stomorhina lunata | reverse complement strand
AAACAAGAAAAAAATATTAGACACGTGTTTGGTACTTTTTTGATTCAGGGTTCAAAAAGGGGGAAAAGCGGGGAAAAAAATTTAGGGTAGGTCCATTTTTCTTTTTCTTTGTATTTGACTTGAACCAATAAAGCTACCAATAAAATTTATAGGGAGGTCGATTGCCCAGTACAAAATATTAAATACGTGTTTGGTACTTTTTTCAATTAAAAGGGTAAAAAAGGGAAAAATCGGTAACATTATATCTCCTTAACCAACAGCGATAGAAGCGAAAATTAAATTGGCTTGAGATTAGCACTAAAAATTAAGGGACACGTGTTCGGTACTTTTTTGAAAATCGGCCGCCTAGCGGGCAAAACAGGGTAGAAAAGGGAGAAATTAGTAACATCATATCTCCGAAACCAACATAGACAGAAACAAAGTTGAAATTGGATTTGAATCGCCTACAAAAATAAGGGGACACGTGTTTGGTACTTTTTTGAAAATGGCACTAATAAGGATAAAAAAGGGTAAAAACTATATTTTGGTACTTTCTTTAACCCATATGTATCTTTTGAACTAATAAACATAGAAACACATTTTATATCGCAACCGATAGATATTAAAAAAGAACTTAATACGTATTTGGTACTTTTGCGATTAATGGGGTACAAAAGGGTAAAAAAAGGGAAAATATTCAAGGATAGGTTTTTTGGTTTTTAGCCATGGATATCTTTAAGGCTAATGGAGCCAGAAGTATAATTTATTGACTGGTCGATGGACATTGAAAAAAATAAACTACGAGTTTGGTACTTTTTTTTTAATTTTGGGGGTAAAAATCTGTAAAGTATATCTTCTAAACCAAAAGTGATAGAAACAAAAACTAAATTGGTCTGAGATCGGCACTTAAAACCAAGGGACACGTGTTCGGTACTTTTATGAAATTCAACCTCCTAGAAGGTAAAACAGGGTAGAAAAGGGAGAAATCAGTAACATCATATCTCCGAAACCAATACAGATAGAAACAAAGTTGAAATTGGATTTAAATCGGCTAGAAAAATAAGGGGACACGTGTTAGTACTTTTTTGAAAATGGCACCAATAAGGATAAAAAGGGTAAAAACTATATTTTGGTACTTTTTTTAACCCATATGTATCTTTTGAACTAATAAACATAGAAACATATTTTATATCGCAACCGATAGATTTAAAAAAAGAACTAAATACGTATTTGGCACTTTTGCGATTAATGGGGTACAAAAGGGTAAATAAGAGAATATATTCAAGGATAGGTTTTTTGCTTTTAAGCCATGGATATCTTTTAGGCTAATGAAGTTAGAAGTATAATTTATTGACTGGTAGATTTACATTGAAAAGAAATAAGCTACGTGTTTGGTACTTTTTTTTAATTTTGGGGGTAAAAATCGGTAAAGTATATCTTCTAAACCAAAAGTGATAGAAACAAAAACTAAATTGGTCTGAGATTGGCACTTAAAATTAAGGAACACATGTTCGATACTTTTTTTAAGTTCAACCTCTTAGAAGGTAAAACAGGGTAGAAAAGGGAGAAATTAGTAACATCATATCTCCGAAACCAACATCGATGCAAACAAAGTTGAAATTGGATTTGAATCGGCTAGGAAAATAAGGAGACACGTGCTTGGTACTTTTTTGGAAATGGCATTAATAAGGATAAAAAAGGGTAAAAACTATATTTTGGTACTTTTTTCAACTAATATGTATCTTTTGAACTAATAAACATAGAAACATAATTTATATCGCAACAGATAGATATTAAAAAACAATTAAATACGTATTTGGTACTTTTGCGATTAATGGGGTACAAAAGGGTAAAAAAGGGAAAATATTTAAGGGTAGGTTTTTTGTTTTTAGCTATGGATATCTTTTAGGCTAATGAAGCCAGAAGTATAATTTATTGACTGGTCGATTGACAAAGAAAAAATAAAATACATTTTTGGTACTTTTTTTAATTTTGGGGGTAAAAATATATCTTCTAAATCAAAAGTGACAGAAACAAAAACTAAAACTCACTTAAAGGGTAAAACAGGGTAGAAAAGGGAGAAATTAGTAACATCATATCTCCGAATCTAACACCGATGCAAAGAAGTTTAAATTGGATTTGAATCGGATAAAAAAATAAATGGTCACGTATTTGGTACTATTTCAAAAATGGCACTAATAAGAATAAAAAATGGTAAAAACTATATTTTGGTACTTTTTTAACCCATATATATCTTTTGAACTAATAAACATAGAAATATAATTTATATCGCAACTGATAGGCATTAAAAAACTATTAAACACGTATTTGGTACTTTTGCGATTAATGTGGGACGAAAGGGTAAAAAAAAGGGAAAATATTCAAGAGTAGGTTTTTTGCTTTTTAGCTAAGAATATCTTTTCGGCTAATGAAGCCAGAAGCATAATTTATTGGCTGGTAAATTGACACTGAAAAAAGTAAAATAAGTGTCTGGTACTTTGGGGGTAAAAATCGGTAAAAATATATCTTCTTAGTCAAAAGTGATACAAACAACAACTAAATCGGTCTAAAATCGGCACTTTAAATTAAGGGACATGTATTCGGTACTTTTTTCTTTAATTCGGCCGTTTTGGGGTTAAAACAGGGAAAAAATGTGAAATATTAGTAACGTCATATCTCCGAAATTCAAAATGATAGGAATAGAGTTGAAATTTGCTTCGGATGGGCTGAAAAAAAACGAGAAACGTATTTGGTACTTTTTTGAATATGGTACTAATAAGGGTAAAAAAGGGCAAAAACTATATTTTGGTACTTTTTTGGAACCCATACGTATCTTTTGAAATAACAAACATAGAGAAACAGTAAACGTCACAATTGATAAGTAACAAAGAATTATTAGACACGTATTTGGTACTTTTACTATAATTGAGGTAAAAAAGATAAAAACTGGGAAATATTCAAGGGTAGGTTTTTAAGTAATGAAGCCAGAACTATAATTTACAGACGGGCGGATTCATATTGAAAAAGTAAATTGAAAAAAATTGAAAAAGAAAATGGATAAATTAGTAACATCATATCTCCGAAATTTACATCGTTAGAAACAAAGTTGAAATTGGATTTGGATCATCTTGCAAAAAAAGGGGACACGAGTTTGGTACTTTTTTGGAAATGGAACTAATAAGGGAGAAAAAAGGAAAAAACTATATTTTGGTACTTTATTAACCCTATAAGTATCTCTTGAACTAATAAACATAAATACTCTATTTACATCACAATTGATAAGGACTAACAAAAATTAAGAAGGTGCTTCGCGCTTTTACGATAAATGAGGCACAAAAGAGTAAAAACTATGAATATTATTTAAACAAATAAAGCCAGAAGTATAATTTACAGACAGGTCTATTCACATTGCAGAAGTATAAGACAAACGATTGATTCCTTTTTTTAATTTTTGGAGTAAAAAGGGGGAAAATCGGTAACGTAATATCTCATAAATCAAAAGTGATAGAAACAAAGATTAAATTGGTCTATGATCAGCATTAAAAATTAAAGGACACGGGTTCGGTATTTTTTTTTTTTTAATTTGGCCGCTTATGGTTAAAACAGGCTAGAAAATGAATAAATCATATAATCGGCTAGAAAATGAAAGGGACATGTGTTCTGTACTTTTTTTGGAAATGGCACTAATAAGGGCCAAAAAGGGTAAAAACTATATTTTTGTACTTTTTTTTAACCCATACGTATCTTTTGAACTTATAAACATAAAGACTCACTTTATGCCACAATCAATAAGTGTTAACAAAATATTAAACATGTGCTTGGTACTTTAACGATAAATGGGGTTCTAAAAGGTGAAAACGGGAAAATATTCATTTAAGCTAATGAAGTCATAAGTATAAATTAGAGATGTGTCAATCAAAGGGGTAAAAAAGGGAAAAATCGATAACATTATATCTTCTAAACCTAATGGATGGAAACAAACGCTAAAATGGTCTAAGATCAGCCCTAAAAATTAAGAGACTTTTCAGTACTTTTTGCAAATTAAACAGTTTTGGGGTTAAAATAGGGTAGAAAATAAAAACATTAGTAAAGTTATATCTCTGTTACTAATATCGACAGAAAAAAAATTTAAATTGGATTTAGATCGAATAGAAAAATAAAAAGTCATGTTTTTAGTAGGTACTTTTCGTAAATGAGCTAAAAATAGGGAATAAAAAGGATAAAAACTAAATTTTGGTACTTTTTTGACCCATATATAATTTTTGAATCAATTATTATAGAAACAAAATTTATACCGCAATCGAAAATAACAAAAACGGGTCAAAAATTTAAAGATAGGGTTTTTCCTTTTAAACTGTGCATGTTGTTTAAATCAATAAAATAATAAATAAATCAATGATTTATGGACTGTTCTATTGACATTGAAGAAATATGTGACAGGTGTTTGGTATTTTTTTCAATTAACAAAAATGGAGTTAAGATCAGCAATAAAAATATTAGGACATGTCTCCGGATTTTTTTTAATTTGGCTGATCAGGGGTAAACAACGGGTAAAAAGGAAACTTTTGTAAAATATTCAAAATCAAAAGCGACAAGAACAAGATTTAAATTGGGTTAGCAATCAAAATTGGGTCAGCTACAAAAATAAGGGAGGCGTGTAGTACTTTTTTGAAAATGTAGAGGGTAGGTACTTATTTTGTCCTATATGTAACTTAAGAACCAATAGTTATTTAATTTAATTTATATCGGAATTGATAAATAAGTGAAAAAGTTATTTTGGTAAATTTTGTAACTTTGTCAATTCAAATGGTGAAGCTAACGAAGTAGCGGGTTATAAAGCTAGTATATATATAAAACTCTAACGTGACTGACTGACTGACTGACTGACTCATCATCGCACAGCCCAAACGGCTAAAGCTAGAGAGCTGAAATTTTGACAGCTGGTACCTTTTTCAAAGTATAGATCCACTAAGACGGGATTTTTGGAAATTCGGCCTCTAAGGGGGTAAAAAGGGGTAAAAAAGGGAAAAATTAGTAATGCTGTATCTCCGGAAGTAAACGTCATAGGCCCAAAATTGAAATTGCGTTGGGATCAGCTGCAAAAATAAGTAGACACGTGTTTGGTACTTTTTAGCAGATGGGACAAATAGGGGGTAAAAAGGGTAAAAATGAAATGTTGGTACTTTTTTAAACCCATGTGTATCTTTTAAACCAATCAACAGAGTAACAAAATTCAAAACGGAGCCGGTAAACAAGAAAAAAATATTAGACACGTGTTTGGTACTATTTTGATTCAGGGTTCAAAAAGGGGGAAAAGCGGGGAAAAAAATTTAGGGTAGGTCCATTTTTCTTTTTCTTTGTATTTGACTTGAACCAATAAAGCTACCAATAAAATTTATAGGGAGGTCGATTGCCCAGTACAAAATATTAAATATGTGTTTGGTACTTTTTTCAATTAAAAGGGTAAAAAAGGGAAAAATCGGTAACATTATATCTCCTTAACCAACAGCGATAGAAGCGAAAATTAAATTGGCTTGAGATTAGCACTAAAAATTAAGGGACACGTGTTCGGTACTTTTTTGAAAATCGGCCGCCTAGCGGGCAAAACAGGGTAGAAAAGGGAGAAATTAGTAACATCATATCTCCGAAACCAACATAGACAGAAACAAAGTTGAAATTGGATTTGAATCGCCTACAAAAATAAGGGGACACGTGTTTGGTACTTTTTTGAAAATGGCACTAATAAGGATAAAAAAGGGTAAAAACTATATTTTAGTACTTTTTTTAACCCATATGTATCTTTTGAACTAATAAACATAGAAACATATTTTATATCGCAACCGACAGATATTAAAAAAGAACTAAATACGTATTTGGTACTTTTGCGATTAATGGGGTACAAAAGGGTAAAAAAAGGGAATATATTCAAGGATAGGTTTTTTGCTTTTTAGCCATGGATATCTTTTAGGCTAATGAAGTTAGAAGTATAATTTATTGACTGGTAGATTTACATTGAAAAGAAATAAGCTACGTGTTTGGTACTTTTTTTTAATTTTGGGGGTAAAAATCGGTAAAGTATATCTTCTAAACCCAAAGTGATAGAAACAAAAACTAAATTGGTCTGAGATTGGCACTTAAAATTAAGGAACACATGTTCGGTACTGTTTTGAAGTTCAACCTCTTAGAAGGTAAAACAGGGTAGAAAAGGGAGAAATTAGTAACATCATATCTCCGAAACCAACATCGATGCAAACAAAGTTGAAATTGGATTTGAATCGGCTAGGAAAATAAGGAGGCACGTGCTTGGTACTTTTTTGGAAATGGCATTAATAAGGATAAAAAAGGGTAAAAACTATATTTTGGTACTTTTTTCAACTAATATGTATCTTTTGAACTAATAAATACAGAAACATAATTTATATCGCAACAGATAGATATTAAAAAACAATTAAATACGTATTTGGTACTTTTGCAATTAATGGGATACAAAAGGGTAAAAAAGGGAAAATATTTAAGGGTAGGTTTTTTGTTTTTAGCTATGAATATCTTTTAGGCTAATGAAGCCAGAAGTATAATTTATTGACTGGTCGATTGACAAAGAAAAAATAAAATACATTTTTGGTACTTTTTTTAATTTTGGGGGTAAAAATATATCTTCTAAATCAAAAGTGATAGAAACCAAAACTAAATTAGTCTGAGATCAGCACTAAAAATTAAGGGACAAGTATTCGGTACTTTTTTGAAATTCGGCCTTTTAAAGGGTAAAACAGGGTAGAAAAGGGAGAAATTAGTAACATCATATCTCCGAAACTAACACCGATGCAAAAGAAGTTTAAATTGGATTTGAATCGGATAAAAAAATAAATGGCCACGTATTTGGTACTATTTCAAAAATGGTACTAATAAGAATAAAAAAGGGTAAAAACTATATTTTGGTACTTTTTTAACACATATATATTTTTTGAACTAATAAACATAGAAACATAATTTATATCGCAACTGATAGGCATTAAAAAACTATTAAACACGTATTTGGTACTTTTGCGATTAATGTGGGACGAAAGGGTAAAAAAAAGGGAAAATATTCAAGAGTAGGTTTTTTGCTTTTTAGCTAAGAATATCTTTTCGGCTAATGAAGCCAGAAGCATAATTTATTGGCTGGTAAATTGACACTGAAAAAAGTAAAATAAGTGTCTGGTACTTTTTTTAATTTTGGGGGTAAAAATCGGTAAAAATATATCTTCTTAGCCAAAAGTGATAGAAACAACAACTAAATCGGTCTAAAATCGGCACTTTAAATTAAGGGACATGTATTCGGTACTTTTTTCTTTAATTCGGCCGTTTTGGGGTTAAAACAGGGAAAAAATGGGAAATATTAGTAACGTCATATCTCCGAAATTCAAAACGATAGGAATAGAGTTGAAATTTGCTTCGGATGGGCTGAAAAAAAACGAGAAACGTATTTGGTACTTTTTTGAATATGGTACTAATAAGGGTAAAAAAGGGCAAAAACTATATTTTGGTACTTTTTTGAACCCATACGTATCTTTTGAAATAACAAACATAGAGAAACAGTAAACGTCACAATTGATAAGTAACAAAGAATTATTAGACACGTATTTGGTACTTTTACGATAATTGAGGTAAAAAAGATAAAAAAATATTCAAGGGTAGGTTTTTAACTAATGAAGCCAGAACTATAATTTACAGACGGGTGGATTCATATTGAAAAAGTAAATTGAAAAAAATTGAAAAAGAAAATGGATAAATTAGTAACATCATATCTCCGAAATTTACATCGTTAGAAACAAAGTTGAAATTGGATTTGGATCATCTTGCAAAAAAAGGGGACACGAGTTTGGTACTTTTTTGGAAATGGAACTAATAAGGGAGAAAAAGGGAAAAAACTATATTTTGGTACTTTATTAACCCTATAAGTATCTCTTGAACTAATAAACATAAATACTCTATTTACATCACAATTGATAAGGACTAACAAAAATTAAGAAGGTGCTTGGCGCTTTTACGATAAATGAGGCACAAAAGAGTAAAAACTATGAATATCATTTAAACAAATAAAGCCAGAAGTATAATTTACAGACAGGTCTATTCACATTGCAGAAGTATAAGACACGCGATTGATTCCTTTTTTTAATGTTTGGAGTAAAAAGGGGGAAAATAGGTAACGTAATATCTCATAAATCAAAAGTGATAGAAACAAAGATTAAATTGGTCTATGATCAGCATTAAAAATTAAAGGACACGGGTTCGGTATTTTTTTTAATTTGGCCGCTTATGGTTAAAACAGGCTAGAAAATGAATAAATCATATAATCGGCTAGAAAATGAAAGGGACATGTGTTCTGTACTTTTTTTGGAAATGGCACTAATAAGGGCAAAAAGGGTAAAAACTATATTTTTGTACTTGCGTATCCATGCGTATCTTTTGAACTTATAAACATAAAGACTCACTTTATGCCACAATCAATAAGTATTAACAAAATATTAAACATGTGCTTGGTACTTTTACGATAAATGGGGTTCCAAAAGGTGAAAACGGGAAAATATTCATTTAAGCTAATGAAGTCAAAAGTATAAATTAGAGATGTGTCAATCAAAGGGGTAAAAAAGGGAAAAATCGATGACATTATATCTTCTAAACCTAATGGATGGAAACAAACACTAAAATGGTCTAAGATCAGCCCTAAAAATTAAGGGACTTTTCAGTACTTTTTGCAAATTAAACAGTTTTGGGGTTAAAATAGGGTAGAAAATAAAAACATTAGTAAAGTTATATCTCTGATACTAATATCGACAGAAAAAAAATTTAAATTGGATTTAGATCGAATAGAAAAATAAAAAGTCATGTTTTTAGTAGGTACTTTTCGTAAATGAGCTAAAAATAGGGAATAAAAAGGATAAAAACTAAATTTTGGTACTTTTTTGACCCATATATAATTTTTGAATCAATTATTATAGAAACAAAATTTATACCGCAATCGAAAATAACAAAAACGGGTCAAAAATTTAAAGATAGGTTTTTTCCTTTTAAACTGTGCATGTTGTTTAAATCAATAAAATAATAAATAAATCAATGATTTATGGACTGTTCTATTGACATTGAAGAAATATGTGACAGGTGTTTGGTATTTTTTTCAATTAACAAAAATGGAGTTAAGATCAGCAATAAAAATATTAGGACATGTATCCGGATTTTTTTTTTTTTAATTTGGCTGATCAGGGGTAACCAACGGGTAAAAAAAGGAAACTTTTGTAAAATATTCAAAATCAAAAGCGACAAGAACAAGATTTAAATTGGGTTAGCAATCAAAATTGGGTCAGCTACAAAAATAAGGGAGGCGTGTGTAGTACTTTTTTGAAAATGTAGAGGGTAGGTACTTTTTTTGTCCTATATGTATCTTAAGAACCAATAAGTATTTAATTTAATTTATATCGGAATTGATAAATAAGTGAAAAAGTTATTTTGGTAAATTTTGTAACTTTGTCAATTCAAATGGTGCCGCTAACGAAGTAGCGGGTTATAAAGCTAGTGTCATATAAATTTTAAAGCTACGGTCACATTGATTAAACATTTTATCGAAATTATCAAATATTTGATCCTCGTAGTCTGACCACAAAATAATTTTGAGGTTCAAACAAGAAACATGTTGATTTGAACAAAACAAAATCATTTGCCAGCAAATACAAATTTTCCTAATGTGACCACGCAAGAGCAAATATTTTATTAAATTTTGATCAAATAATTATTTAATCTTAAAAAATTTTTGTAACATCAAACAGGGGCAAATAACAGCTGAGCATGTGTATTGTTTACTATTCAAACAGAAACAACAACATCAAATATGAGAAACAACAACATCAAATTTGAGAAACAACAACATCAAATTTGAGAAACAACAACATCAAATTTGAGAAACAACAACATCAAATTTGAGAAACAACAACATCAAATATGAGAAACAAATTGCTAGATACACGATTTTGGTTTGAAAAAATTTGATCAAATATATTTTGGGAAAATATTTAATCTTCAGTGTGACCATAAATAAAACCTTTTTTTTTTTTTTTGTTTATACTTTGAACGTATTTTTTCTTTATTTTATCAAATAAAAATCGTCAAATAAATGTGCAAGTGTGACCACAAATTTTTTATTATATTGTTTTGACAATATTTTACTCAAAATATTTGATTTAAATGTTTAATGAGTCTGACCGTACCTTAAGAAAGAAAAATAATTCTAAAACATTTTTTTAGAAATTGTGTTCCCAGTAAGAAAAAAGGTTTATTCTCAAATTGAGGATGATTTGAAAATAAATCTTTTTTCAAAGGTCAAACGTTTGATGCTTATTTGATACTGATTTGAGAATAATAGCGTTCTCAACAAAAAGCGGACTTTATTCTCAAATTGAGAAATGCCTTTATTCTCAAATCATTATCAAATCTCATTCTCAAAGGTTTTTCAAATGTGGATATCATCTACATGTGGAACATAAATAAAATGGCGTTGTATTTTTGATAGTTTTGAGTTTGTTTATTTTGTTTTTGAAAGCGGTGCATCATATTTGAATCCTTTTGCTTAAAATATAATTTTTTATTGTTTGGTAAAAAAAATCGGAAACAAAGAAAATTTACTTAAAGGTTTTATGGTCAAATATGAATCAATTTTAAAAAATCCGAAAAAATAACGAATTTCTTTGAAATGCAATGCTATTCCATTAAAATATCTTCAACATAAAATTTTTTTTAAAGTTTGAAAAAATGTTAAAATATGGTTTGATATCCAATTAATCTTAAATGATCTTAGGGTTTGATAATGATTTGAGAATAACCTTTATTCTCAATTTGAGAAACTATCATTTTTCAAACGTTTATTCTCAAATGAACCCTCATTTGAAAAGGAATGTAATCTCAAACATCTGTTCAGGTTTGAAAAAAGTTTGATATCAAATGTAAAAGTCATTATAATTTAAACGTTTGACACTGTTCTTACTGGGTTTGTGCTATCTACTCATAATCAAAAAATAGTGGTAACTATATGAAAAATATTTATGGAAACAATAACAATTTCTATAAAATATACATTGTAATTAGTGATAAACAAACAAAATGGACCACAATTCCCTACAAAGTACTATAATCAGGGATTTCTAAAATATGCTCGGCCTTTGACCTTAACAGATTGTAAATAAAGGTCATATAGGAAAAAGAATACATTGAATTCTATTAATATAATTATAATAAATCTTGTTTTATTCAAAAAACTTATTATTTTAATTAAAATTCGTGATATTTTGATAAA
The DNA here is from genome assembly GCA_933228675.1 of Stomorhina lunata. Lineage (NCBI taxonomy): Eukaryota > Metazoa > Arthropoda > Insecta > Diptera > Rhiniidae > Stomorhina > Stomorhina lunata. The sequence goes on along the minus strand of OW121740.1, from coordinate 35,834,992 downwards.
AGTCTCAACTTTATTGTTTTTGTTGTTTTTTATGTTTCTATGTTTTTTTATTGTTTTTGTTGTTAAAATAATGCTATCTACTTGCTTTAGTATTTGAAAGGATCAAATTTTAATTCGTAAAAAGTGATATCTACTATTGAGGCGCAAATATAAGGAGTTAATTAAATATAAAACTTACTTTGTACAAAATCTTAGCCCCAATTTGATATTGTAAAACAAAGTTTATTTACTACTTTTATAGTTAATGACAAAAATAGTTTTTTCGCTCTCCTGTAAAATTGTGAATCTGTAGATAGCACTATTTGAATATAAACCCTCGATATGCAGAAAACACTTTCTACAAATTTTATTGTAAACAAGTAATACTATGAACACAGTCACGACTACGGGCTACAACTTGTCAAAATAAGAAAACACGCATTCAAATGAGAACAAATATTTTACTGCCGACCACTGCACAGTGGTTTACGGACGCTTTTTTTTTGGAAATAATTCTGTAACTTTTGAACGACTAGAGATATTTGAATGAAATTTGCCATTGTGGTAGTCAAGGAGTATTTGAGTTGACTTTCAAAAGGTCCATGAGGGGTCGGGAGAGTGATTGATGGACCTTCAAAGTTGGTCACCTCGGGTGTCCGACTTTTTTAAAAATTCGCCAAAAATCCATTTATGGATGGATTGAAAAGAATTAAACTTAAGTTGTGCTTGAGAAGATCTACAAAAAATACCCTTACATGTGTAGGTTATCTCCTTTGGGTTTCGAGATATTTGGGTAAAAATGAATTTTTGAGTTGATTTTTTATCTATTTTTTTAAGCTTTTTTTAATTTGGTGGACGCATCTGAGGACCAAAAATTTTTTAAGAATATTCGTTAAATTTGCAATAAAATTCCAAATAATTTTTGTGCAAGTCAGTTATAGATATCTTCTTTCGTTTAAAAGTTAAAAATATTCAAAGTTGAAACTTAGAAAAAATGTCGCTTTGTTTTGAGTTTTTCCCTAAAAGATAGCTATATTTTTTCACTAATAAAGAAATATTTTCTTAAGAAACATAAAATTATTTTTAAAGTTTTTAAAAGAAAACATAATGAAAACATAATGAAACAAATTTCTTGCTAATTGGACTTTTGGTCCTCGCACATGCTCTCTCCGAAAAATGCTAATTTGTAAAAAAAAATTTAGTTTAAACAAAAATTTCTCAAAAGGCAAAGCACCGATTTGAAAAAAATTATAATGCTTATATTTTCTGACATATCTGTTATCGATTAGAAAAGTTTTTTCTGAAACGAGCTGCAAATAGAGTCAGTGTTGCCATATTTGTAAAAAAAACTCATTTTTTGAAACCCCTTTTTCCCGAGTTGGGAATTGAGAAATTTTTCAGTCAAAATTGGGAATTTTTTGTAGTCTATTGCTTTTAGATCTTATTGGTCTACATAACTGCAAAATTTCATTGTGATATCTTTATCCATGTCATTTCTTCAAAATATCAAAAATTGAAATTATTTTCCTTAAAAAAGTAGAAAAATAATATTTTTTTTTGTTTTACGATACAAAGTGTAAAAAGATTAACTCACTTAAAAAAGATTTTTACTTGGTGTTCATCTCCTGGTCTTTTCCGATCCAATGATACTAAACACGTATATCAAGCTTTAACACATAGCCTTTAAAAGCTCTGAAAACTTTGACTCCCATTGCATTTTTAAGCTAAATATTGGAGTATTGGAGAGTAATGTGTGCAAATAAAGTTAATGGTGCACAGTGGTATTAACTCTTCAATTTCTAAACTACGAGACGGATTTTGAAAAAAAAATTTTGGAATGTCAATAGAAGAGGTGTGAGGCATTTAGATCAATGTTTGAGAACGGAATTATTTCCAAAAAAAAGCGTCCGTAAACCACTGTGCACTGTAGCTGTAGCCAAAATTAAACTAATTTCTATTTTTGTTGGCGACAATAACAGATTAAGTGCTGTCAACAAAATAGAATATTGAAATAACTGAGCGATTTAAACCACTTAATCTTATTTACAATATATAAGATAAAGAAATTTTATAAAAGAACTAGCTAATGTCAAACAACCACCAAATAATCATGAAAAATCTTCAAAAAATCGTCTGTCAAGCTATAGTCAAACACCAATCATATTTCCAATATCCGTGCAGCCGTTTGTCGATAGATAAATCAAAAAAAGAGGGCGTATAAGTGGGCATGATGAATTTTTCTTTATGTAGAATCCTAACTCGGACTTAAAAAAACATGTAGAAAAAAAATGTCTTCATCTGTTCAGTCGTTCATTTTTCGTTTCCCAGGTCCTCTTGATCTATTTTCAAAAAATTCAAAAAGTGAAAAACTATCCTATAGTATGAGAACATCCACATTTAAAAATAATTAAATTATTCGGTTAAATCGTTTTGATCTTACATCTATACAAATATGGATAGTATTTTTTATTTTTATATTTGACTTATATGGGAGGGGTTACGCCCAATGGAGATTGATGAAACAACCTGGCCTATTTTACCCACTGGTCACACCTTAACATACTGCCATCGGTGTGCCGGGTCATCCATATTTGTCATTTTTAATATTTGACTTATATAGGAAGGGCCACGCCCACTTGAGATTTCAGGAAAAAACCTAGCCAGCCTGTCTAAATTTCAGAAAAATCGGTCAGTTCGGTCATCTTTATTTTAAATATTTGACTTACATATATGGGAGGCGTCACGCCCACTTGAGAAATCAAAAAGAAGTCTAAACTATACATTGATTGATAGCTGTCTAATTTCGTAGGAACAAGCTTAATATACTGAATGTACCTCCTAATCTTTTTGATTGTAGATATAACAAGTAAGAGAGTGCTATAGTCGGTAAAGCCCGACTATACAATACCCTTCAACACTAAGGTCAAAGATCTTCTTTTGACGGTATTAAGAAAAATATTTGCAAAATATTGCCATTATACAAACATTTTTTCAAAACTTATATATTTAAGCTGTTTCCGTCATTTGGACTCATATGAGAGCTAGGGTTAAATGTTGACCGATTATCTTAAGTGGCAAATTGATAACAGTTATTACAAAAATTATATATGCAAAAAATAGACAAACAAATCAAAAATTTCATGAAAAAAATATTTATATTTGTGGCCAATATAGCAGTTTCGGAAAGTGGGACCTATGAAAGGTACCATAAATAATGAAACGATTTTGACGAATTTCAATAGCCATAGTCCCACTATCAAAACAAATGATCTTTGCCTTGATTACATGGTTTATATGGGGGTCCAGCCATCCAGCCGTCCAGCTAGACGGACGGACGGACGGATGGACTGACATTGCTAAATCGACTCAGAAAGTGATTCTAAACATATTGGTACACTAAAAAGTGAGTCTTAAACAAATATTTCTATGCGTTACATATAATAGCACAAACTTATAATACTCTTTCCACCTATGGTGGTAAAGGGATGTTATATAAATAAGAACTATAGACAAATGTTGGCCGATTGTCACAAAATTATATACACTGGCTCGTATTTATATAAAGCTTTTTTTGTTCAAAATTAAGTGGCCATAGTTTATTATTTAATAGCTTTTAACTGGCGTTTGTGGTATTTTAGTGGTTTCCATTAGCGGTTTTATATGAAACCTATGGTCAAGTATGGACGGATTCTTATAAAAAATAGTTGCATAAAACTTCTAGTATTAGCTATTACAATTATATTCAATTTATCAGCATTAATATGATTCCCGGGGCGGGGTTATATGGGAGCTCCAACTAAATGTGAACCGATTTTTCCAAACGGAATTTGTGACATGCCTGATTATTTTAAATTTCATATCAAAATTTTGGATTACATTTAACTACACCTAATATATTTATTTAACAAAAAAAGTACAACTTTATTACATTTTAATGGTGTGTGGTTCATTCTGTGTTCGCATAAATGATATAAACTCCCAAAATAAAAGGGGGTCTAAGCCATAAACTTTTAAATCTATAATTAAGCTGTAAACGTTATAAAAGTAAATACCATTAATTTTGCCTCTAGGTGATAAGAAGTAATTAAATTTTAATTATTCGTTTTTCAATTCTAATAAATTTCAATAAATTCCATAAAATAATAAAAAAAAAACATACATACCTAAATTCACAATTTTTTGTAAGTCTTAACCATCAATCAATAATACTCGTACTACACGTCGACATCCTAGCCAGCAAAAAAGTCATAAAACACCTAAATTCTATTCCATATTAAAACAATATAAAACATAATAAATTTCGAATAAAAAAAAAGTTGGAAAAAAAAACGAATAAAACTCCAAAACACTCAGAGATAAACCAGAAAAAATAAAAGAAAAGTAAATAGAAAAGACAAAGAAAAGCAATTAAATTTATACAATAATCAAAGTTTTTTCCTCAGCCCCCATTGTCTCCACCCTACACAAATTAAACACTCATTCACCGCATGATTTAGGAAGAGGAACATTTTGCACTTACACACACCAACAAATACATTTCAATTTAGAAATTAATCAATCAAAAATTGTTGAAAGCACGTCAAACAAATAAAAATCACTTAAATTCATTTTTTCTATTTTTTTTGTATTTTTTCCTATTTATTCATGTGATAGAAAATAAACTTTTTTTGTTTTCAATCGTGCAGCTGAGTATTTAAACAAGAAATGTCTATTATGGCAACGTTTCAAGTTAGACAAATATTCAGAATTTACATCAAGTTCTGTCATTTTTTCATTTCTTTTGGCTTTAATGTCATAAAAAAGCTCGAAGACAAAAAAAATCACAAGAATTTTCTATAGACAAATTCATGATAGGGCAAGGTTTCTATAGAAAAGTTGACGGAAGAACAAGTTTTCTATAGAAAAGTTGACGGAAGAATAAGTTTTCTGTATAAAAGTTGACGAAAGGACAAGTTTTCTATAGAAAAGTTGACGAAAGGACAAGTTTTCTATAGAAAAGTTGACGAAAGGACAAGTTTTCTATAGAAAAGTTGACGAAAGGACAAGTTTTCTATAGAAAAGTTGACGAAAGGACAAGTTTTCTATAGAAAAGTTGACGAAAGGACAAGTTTTCTATAGAAAAGTTGACGAAAGGACAAGTTTTCTATAGAAAAGTTGACGAAAGGACAAGTTTTCTATAGAAAAGGTGACGAAAGGACAAGTTTTCTATAGAAAAGTTGACGAAAGGACAAGTTTTCTATAGAAAAGTTGACGAAAGGACAAGTTTTCTATAGAAAAGTTGACGAAAGGACAAGTTTTCTATAGAAAAGTTGACGAAAGGACAAGTTTTCTATAGAAAAGTTGACGAAAGGACAAGTTTTCTATAGAAAAGTTGATGAAAGGACAAGTATTCTATAGAAAAGTTGACGAAAGGACAAGTTTTCTATAGAAAAGTTGACGAAAGGACAAGTTTTCTATAGAAAAGTTGATGAAAGGACAAGTATTCTATAGAAAAGTTGACGAAAGGACAAGTTTTCTATAGAAAAGTTGAAGAAATGACAAATTTTCTATAGAAAAGTTGAAGAAAAGACAAATTTTCTATAGAAAAGTTGACGAAAGGACAAGTTTTCTATAGAAAAGTTGACGGAAGAACAAGTTTTCTATAGAAAAATTGACAAAAGGACAAGTTTTCTATAGAAAAGTTGACGAAAGGACGAGTTTTCTATAGAAAATGACGAAAGGACAAGTTTTCTGTAGAAAAGTTGACGAAAGGACAAGTTTTCTATAGAAAAGTTGACGAAAGGACAAGTTTTCTATAGAAAAGTTGTCGCATGGACAAGTTTTCTATAGAAAATTTGACGAAAGAACAAGTTTTCTATAGAAATTTGCCGAAAGGGCAAGTTTTCTATAGAAAAGTTGTCGGAAGGACAAGTTTTCTATAGAAAAGTTGTCGGAAGGACAAGTTTTCTATAGAAAAGTTGTCGGAAGGACAAGTTTTCTATAGAAAAGTTGTCGGAAGGACAAGTTTTCTATAGAAAAGTTGTCGGAAGGACAAGTTTTCTATAGAAAAGTTGTCGGAAGGACAAGTTTTCTATAGAAAAGTTGTCGGAAGGACAAGTTTTCTATAGAAAAGTTGTCGGAAGGACAAGTTTTCTATAGAAAAGTTGTCGGAAGGACAAGTTTTCTATAGAAAAGTTGTCGGAAGGACAAGTTTTCTATAGAAAAGTTGTCGGAAGGACAAGTTTTCTATAGAAAAGTTGTCGGAAGGACAAGTTTTCTATAGAAAAGTTGTCGGAAGGACAAGTTTTCTATAGAAAAGTTGTCGGAAGGACAAGTTTTCTATAGAAAAGTTGTCGGAAGGACAAGTTTTCTATAGAAAAGTTGTCGGAAGGACAAGTTTTCTATAGAAAAGTTGACGAAAGGACAAGTTTTCTATAGAAAAGTTGACGAAAGGACAAGTTTTCTATAGAAAAGTTGACGAAAGGACAAGTTTTCTATAGAAAAGTTGAAGAAAGGAAGAGTTTTCTATAGAAAAGTTGTCGGAAGGACAAGTTTTCTATAGAAAAGTTGTCGGAAGGACAAGTTTTCTATAGAAAAGTTGTCGGAAGGACAAGTTTTCTATAGAAAAGTTGTCGGAAGGACAAGTTTTCTATAGAAAAGGTTGTCGGATGGACAAGTTTTCTGTAAAAAAAAAAGTTTTCGAAATGACAACTTTTCTGTAGAAAAGTTGTTTTCTATACAAAGTTGTCGGAGGGACAAGTCCGACAACTTTTCTATAGAAAACTTGTCCTTCCGACAACTTTTCTATAGAAAACTTGTCCTTCCGACAACTTTTCTATAGAAAACTTGTTCTTCCGACAACTTTTCTATAGAAAACTTGTCCTTCCGACAACTTTTCTATAGAAAAGTTGTCGGAAGAACAAGTTTTCTATAGAAAAGTTGTCGGAAGGACAAGTTTTCTATAGAAAAGTTGTCGGAAGGACATGTTTTCTATAGAAAAGTTGTCGGAAGGACAAGTTTTCTATAGAAAAGTTGTCGGAAGGACAAGTTTTCTATAGAAAAGTTGTCGGAAGGACAAGTTTTCTATAGAAAAGTTGTCGGAAGGACAAGTTTTCTATAGAAAAGTTGTCGGAAGGACAAGTTTTCTATAGAAAAGTTGTCGGAAGGACAAGTTTTCTATAGAAAAGGTTGTCGGATGGACAAGTTTTCTGTAAAAAAAAAGTTTTCGAAATGACAACTTTTCTGTAGAAAAGTTGTTTTCTATACAAAGTTGTCGGAGGGACAAGTTTCTGTAGAACATTTGGCGGATGGACAAGTTTTTTTAGAAAAGTTTTCGGATGGGTAAGTTTTCTGTAGAAATCTGTTTTATAAAAAAATTAAATTACTGGTTATTTCCGAAATTGTCTTCTCAAACTCGTGACTTACTTTAATAAGAAAACGACTTGAAATTTAATGTCTTAACTTTTTCGAACATCAATATTAATTACAAAATGTATTTTCATGCACAAATTTCCTGAATTTCACTTTATGTTTATGTAATTTATCATTTTTCAATTTAATGCCTTTTTTCAGCGAAGAATAATAAAGAATGTCCTGGCATAATGCTATTATTCTTTTCAAACAATACTGAGGAAAAAACTGAAAATAATTTGTTTTTATAAATTTAAAAAGTTTCTTCTTCTTCCATTGAAATTTTCCATCCTCTGTTTGAAAGTTTTTTGTTTAAACAAAAAATATCTTTAAAATGTCCGTTAAAATTCTCACACATACAAGAGGACTTACCTTAACACAGACCAAATAAAACAAGCACATACCAGCAAGGACTAAAAACATTAACATTGTTTTTTAAAAAGAGAAGCAGCAACAAAATATCCTCTTGTGTCCTACAAATCAAAAATGATTTCTTAAGGGAATTATAGGAGTGTGTATGTGTTTCTGTATTTGTGTGTGAGTGTATGTGTAAATTTAATTTATTTTACTTTCAAAATGTTTCTGTCTGTTTTTTTTAAATACTATTTTTACGCCCGAAACTTTTCTTAAAAGAAAACATTTTGATTGATTAGCATCACGTGACCGTATCCCGTCATTTTGTTAATGTTTTATCCTGATGGACATAACACGCGGATGTTTTCAAATTTCTTTCTTTGATTCCTAAATACTCGCATATTTTGAATACAAAAATGCATTATAATGAAAAAACATTAATGTTTTAACATAAACATTAAATCACAACAAAAGGAGAAAAACAAAACTTTTAATTTGAACAGGAAATAAATGATGGATTACAGTCTTAAACAAGCAATAAAAAATCTTTAAAAAAAATGTGAGCCCAACTTAGCCCATGTAAAAAAAAAATTCAATAAAAAAATTTTTTTACAGAAAATTTTTAGACAAAAAAATTTTTCTATAGAAAATTTTTCCTAAAAAAATTTGTCTATTGAAAACTTTTTGATAAAAATAGTGTAAAAAATATAGATAAAAATATTTTTAATGTAGAAAAATTTAAGCTAAAAATGTTTTTCTATTGAAAAATTTTTGATAAATATATTTTTCTATAAAAAAAATTTTCGATCAAAATATTTTTCTTTAGAAAAATTTTTTATAAAAATATTTTTCTTTAGAACAATTTTTAATAAAAATAATTTTCTATAGAAAGTTTTTCAATAAAAAAATTTTTCTATAGAAAATTTTTCGAGGGAAAAATTTTTCTATAGAAAAATTTTCAATAAAAATATTTTTGTTTAGAAAAATTTTTAATAAAAATATTTTTCTATAGAAAATTTTTCAATAAAAAAATTTTTCTATAAAAAATGTTTCGATAGAAAAATTTGTCTAAAGAAAATTTTTCGATAAAAAAAATTTTTCTATAGAAAAATGTTTCAATAGAAAAATTTTTCTATAGAAAAAATTTTAATAGAAATATTTTTCTATAGAAAAATTTTCGATAGAAACATTTTTCTGTAGAAAATTTTTCGATAAATAATTTTTCTATAGACAATTTTTCAATATAAAAATTTTTCTATAAAAAATTTTTCGATAAAAAAATTTTTCTATATTTTCGATAGGAATATTTTTCTATAGAAAACTTTTCGATAGGAATATTTTTCCATAGAAAAATTTTCGATAGGAATATTTTTCTATAGAAAACTTTTCGATAGAAATATTTGTATATAGATAAGAATATTTTTCTATAGAAAAATTTTCGATAGAAATATTTTTCTATAGAAAAATTTTCAATAGAAATATTTTTCTATAGAAAAATTTTCGATAGAAATATTTTTCTATAGAAAAATTTTCGATAGAAATATTTTTCTATAGAAAAATTTTCGATAGAAATATTTTTCTATAGAAAAATTTTTGATAGAAATATTTTTCTATAGAAAAATTTTCGATAGAAATATTTTTCTATAGAAAAATTTTCAATAGAAATATTTTTCTATAGAAAAATTTTCGATAGAAATATTTTTCTATAGAAAAATTTTCGATAGAAATATTTTTCTATAGAAAAATTTTCGATAGAAATATTTTTCTATAGAAAAATTTTCGATAGAAATATTTTTCTATAGAAAAATTTTCGATAGAAATATTTTTCTATAGAAAAATTTTCGATAGAAATATTTTTCTATAGAAAAATTTTCGATAGAAATATTTTTCTATAGAAAAATTTTCGATAGAAATATTTTTCTATAGAAAAATTTTCGATAGAAATATTTTTCTATAGAAAAATTTTCGATAGAAATATTTTTCTATAGAAAAATTTTTGATAGAAATATTTTTCTATAGAAAAATTTTCGATAGAAATATTTTTCTATAGAAAAATTTTCGATAGAAATATTTTTCTATAGAAAAATTTTCGATAGAAATATTTTTCTATAGAAAAATTTTCGATAGAAATATTTTTCTATAGAAAAATTTTCGATAGAAATATTTTTCTATAGAAAAATTTTCGATAGAAATATTATTCTATAGAAAAATTTTCGATAGAAATATTTTTCTGTAGAAAAATTTTCGATAGAAATATTTTTCTATAGAAAAATTTTCGATAGAAATATTTTTCTATAGAAAAATTTTCGATAGAAATATTTTTCTATAGAAAAATTTTAGATAGAAATATTTTCCTATAGAAAAATTTTCGATAGAAATATTTTGCTATAGAAAAATTTTCGATAGAAATATTTTTCTATAGAAAAATTTTCGATCAAAATATTTTTCTATAGAAAAATTTTCGATAGAAATATTTTTCTGTAGAAAAATTTTCGATAGAAATATTTTTCTATAGAAAAATTGTCGATAGAAATATTTTTCTATAGAAAAATTTCCGATAGAAATATTTTTCTATAGAAAAATTTTCGATAAAAATATTTTTCTATAGAAAAACTTTATATAGAAATATTTTCCTATAGAAAAACTTTCTATAGAAATATTAGAAAAACTTTCTATAGAAAAGTTCAAAAAAATTTCCTATAGAAAAATTTTCGTTTAAAATTTTTTTTATAGGAAAATTTTCGTTCAAAAAATTTTTCTATAGAAAAATTTTCGTTCAAAAATTTTTCTTTAGAAAAAGTTTCCATCAAAAAATTTTTCTTTAGAAAAATTTTCCATCAAAAAATTTGTCTTTAGAAAAATTTTAGTTCAAAAAAATTTTTCTATAGAAAAATTTTCGTTCAAAAAATTTTTCTATAGAAAAATTTTTGTTCATAAAATTTTTCTATAGAAAAGTTTTTGTTCAAAAAATTTTTCTATAGAAAAATTTTCGTTCAAAAAATTTTTCTATAGAAAAATTTTCGTTCAAAAAATTTTTCTATAGAAAAATTTTCTTTCAAAAAATTTTTCTATAGAAAAATTTTCGTTCAAAAAATTTTTCTATAGAAAAATTTTCGTACAAAATATTTTTCTATAGAAAAGTTCAAAAAAAATTTCTATAGAAAAATTTTCGTTTAAACTTTTTTATAGAAAAATTTTAGTTCAAAAAATGTTTCTATAGAAAAATTTTCGTTCAAAAATTTTTCTATAGAAAAATTTTCGTTAAAAAATTTTTCTATAGAAAAATTTTCGTTAAAAAATTTTTCTATAGAAAAATTTTCGTTCAAAAATTTTTCTATAGAAAAATTTTCGTTCAAAAATTTTTCTATAGAAAAATTTTCGTTAAAAAATTTTTCTATAGAAAAATTTTCGTTTAAAAAATTTTTCTATATAAAAATTTTCGTTTAAAAAATTTTTCTATATAACAATTTTCGTTCAAAATATTTTTCTATAGAAAAGTTCAAAAAAAATTTTTATAGAAAAATTTTCGTTAAAAAAATTTTCGTTCAAAAAATTTTTCTATAGAAAAATTTTCGTTCAAAAATTTTTCTGTAGAAAAATTTTCGTTCAAAAAATTTTTCTATAGAGAAATTTTCGTTCAAAAAATTTTTCTATAGAGAAATTTTCGTTCAAAATATTTTGCTATAGAAAAATTTTCGTTCAAATTTTTTTTCAATAGAAAAATTTTCGTTCAAAATTTTTTTCAATAGAAAAATTTTCGTTCAAAAAATTTTCGATACAAAATTGTTTCTATAGAAAAGTTCACATTAAAAAAATTTTTCTAAAAAAAAATTTTTAGTTAAAAAATTTTTCTGTAGAAAATTTTTCGTTAAAAATTTGTATAAACTATTTTAAATATGTTCTCATATTTAGACCATTTTCCTAATGCGTTGCTAACAGTTTCCTTTTTATTTGTTTTTCTTTTTAGTGATACTTCAATATCAACGAGAGTTGACATGCTGACGCCGGCTATTGAAGTCTACAAGCCACCACTCTGACACAAGGATGACACGGTGGAGAGCAATTTAGGTAATCCATCGACAAGTAGCGATTTTTAGCAAAAGCTAATTACCACACAAGTTGAGCTTAATACAACTAGAAGTGCAACAGCTAAAACTGCAGCTTCAGCTGCAGCTGCAACTGCAGCAACTTCAACTACTTCAATGTCAACAAAAGCTGAAGTTAATGTTCGTACAACAAAAACAACAACAACAACTATTAGTACTAATACTACTATAACAACAACAACTACTACTACGGATAATCTATTTGTTCTTCCATCATAGTGTCAATCAAAACCAACAACAACAACAAATTACCATTATAATAATAAAAACAATAAATATAGAAAGAAAAGCAACAACATACACATACTTATATATAAATACATATAAATACATACATAAAAGCATACATATACATACTAACATACTCGTATATTTATATAGGAATATATTTATATATAAAATAACAAACACATATAAATGAAAATAAATAAATAAATAACAGAATTAAATGAAAACTAAACAAAAACTAAAGTAATCACACAAACATTAATAACAATTAAGCAGAAAAACGGAAACAGAAATCAGAAGTTACCCAGCAACAGCAGCATTACACAGGATACAAAAGGAAATTTTCGAAAATTCTAACCAGCTAATCAAGGATATAATAGAAATAAAGGAAAACTATTCAACATTTTACAAATGAAAATCATTCATATTTACTCATCATTAATGATGAGTTAAGAAGGACTTGGTCTAGCGTCTGCCAGCATTTGTATAAATATCTCAATCATACAGAAACAACAGAAGCAGCAGAAACATCATCATGTTATCTTATGTATTATATTATATACAAAAGTAATCCTTTAAAATTGTAATGTATATAGTAAACGAACAAGAAAATTATTAAGCAAATGAATGATATGAAAAAGAAAAATCCTAAAAGAAATTATACCCACATGTTAAAGGAATGAATTTATATACATACATACTTTAAATATTTGTCCTACATTTAGATATACGTACATATATAAAATTTACAGCCATAACAGGAAGATAGAAGAGAAATTATGTTTTATGATTTTTTAAATTAAAAAGTTTTTGTTTGCAAAAAAAATTCAAAATTCTTAAAAAGCTTTTGGGATCAACAGAATAAATTAAGTTTATGAAAAATTGATTTAAAAGATTTTTTTACTATTTTAACTACAACCTCGTTCTATTCAATTTTCAAAATATTACTATTTATATTGGAAAATTTTCAAAATTTTTTATTTTTATAGAAAAATTTTCTAAATCTTACTACTTTTATAGGAAATTTTTGAAATTTAACTATTTAAAAAAAAAATTCAAAATTTTGCAATTTGTATAGGAAAATTTTCAAAATTTTACTATTTTTATAGGAAAATTTTCAAAATTTTTATATTTTTATGGAAAAATTTTTAAAATTTTATTATTTTTATAGTAAAATTTTCAAAATTTTAATATTTTTATGGGAAAATTTTCAAAATTTTACCATTTTTATGGGAAAATTTTTAAAATTTTACTATTTTTATAGGAAAATTTTAAAAATTTTACTATTTTTATAGGAAAATTATCAAAATTTTACTATTTTTATAGGAAAATTATCAAAATTTTACTATTTTTTATAGGAAAATTTTCAAAACTTGACTATTTTTATAAGAAAATTTTTCAAAATTTTACTATTTTTATAGGAAACTTTTCAAAATTTTACTATTTTTATAGGAAAATTTTCAAAATTTTACTATTTTTATAGGAAAATTTTCAAAATTTTACTATTTTTATAGGAAAATTTTCAAAATTTTACTATTTTTATAGGAAAATTTTCAAAATTTTACTATTTTTGTTTAGGAATTTTTCTAAAATTTTATTATTTTTATCAAAAATTTTCAAAATTTCACTATTTTAATAGGAAAATTTTACAATTTTTATAGAAAAATTTTCAGAGTTTTACTATTTTTATACGAAAATTTTCAAAATTTTACTATTTTTATAGGAAAATTTTCAAAATTTTACTATTTTTATAGGAAAATTTTCAAAATTTTACTATTTTTATAGGAAAATTTTCAAAATTTTACTATTTTTATAGGAAAATTTTCAAAATTTTACTATTTTTATAGAAAAATTTTCAAAATTTTACTATTTTTATAGGAAAATTTTCAAAATTTTACTATTTTTATAGGAAAATTTTCAAAATTTTACTATTTTTATAGGAAAATTTTCAAAATTTTACTATTTTTATAGGAAAATTTTCAAAATTTTACTATTTTTATAGGAAAATTTTCAAAATTTTACTATTTTTATAGGAAAATTTTCAAAATTTTACTATTTTTATAGGAAAATTTTCAAAATTTTACTTTTTTTTTTGAAAATTTTCAAAATTTTACTATTTTTATAGAAAAATTTTCAAAACTTTACTAGTTTTATAAGAAAATTTTCAAAATTTCACTATTTTTATAGCAACATTTTCAAAATTTTTCTATTTTTATAGGAAAGTTTTCAAAATTTTACTATTTTATAGGAAAATTTTCAAAATTTTACTATTTTTTTTAGGAAAATTTTTAAAATTTTACTATTTTTTTAGGAAAGTTTTCGAAACTTAATTATTTTTTTTTAGGGAAATTTTCAAAATTTCACAATTTTTTTAGGAAAATTTTCAAACTTTTACTATTTTTTTAGGAAAATTTTCAAAATTTTACTATTTCTTTAGGAAAGTTTTTAAAATTTTACTATTTTTTAGGAAACTTATCAAAATTTGACTATTTCTATAGAAAAAGTTTCAAAATTTTACTATTTTTATATAAAAATTATCAAAATTTTGCTATTTTTATTGGAAAATTTTAAAAATTTTACTATTTTTTAGGAAAATTTTCAAAACTTTTATAAGAAAATTTTGCAAATTTTACTAATTTTCTAGGGAAAATTTTCAAAATTTTATTATTTTTATAGAAAATTTTTCAAATGTCTACTATTTTTTTAGGAAAATTTAAAAAATGTTACTATTTTTTTAGGAAAATTCTCAAACTTTTACTAGTTTTTTTGGAAAATTTTTAAAATGTTACTATTTTTTAGGAAAGTTTTTAAAAATGTATTATTTTTATAGGAAAATTTTCAAAATTTTAATTTTTTATAGGAAAATTTTTAAAATTTTACTAGTTTTTTAGGAAATTTTTTAAAATTTTACTATTTTTTAGGAAAGTTTTCAAAATTTTACTATTCTTTTAGTAAAATTTTCAAAATTTTACTATTTTTTTTAGGAAAATTTTCAAAATTTGACTATTATTTTAGAAAAATTTTCAAAATTTTCCTATTTTTATAGGAAAATTTTCCTTTTTGTATAGGAAAATATTCAAAATTTTCTTTTTTTTTTAGGAATATTTTCTAAACTTTCCTTTTTTTATAGGAATATTTTCAAAACTTTCCTTTTTTTATAGAAAAATTTTCAAAATTTTCCTATTTTTATAGGAAAATTTTCAAAATTTTACTATTATTATCGGAAAATTTTCAAAACTATTTCTATCGGAAAATTTTTAAAATTTTATTATTTTCATAGAAAACTTTTCAAAATTTTACTATTTTTTTTAGAAAATTTTTTAAATTTTACTATTTTTATAAGAAAATTTCCAAAATTTTACTTTTTCATAGGAAATAATACTTTTTGTTAATAATACTTTAATTTATTTTCATAGGAATCTTAGCAAATGGTGCATTTAGTTTCTTAAGTATGTATCCGAAAAAAATTTTACAGAATCATAAAACATAATTTTTCACAGCCAAACACCAACATAACAAACGACATTTAAATACAATATCAGACAACAATAAAATTATAAATCTATCAAACGAAAAACCTTAACTATTAAAAACCGATAAGAAAATGAAATGAAAAGGCAACTGCCAAGCAAATAAAGAAAAACAAATATTATTAAATAAATATAGAATAATTAACAAAAAAAAAATAAAAACAAGACAAAAGCTGAACTTACAAACAAAAACAGAAGAAACAAAAACTTTTAACAGAAGAAAATAA
Source organism: Stomorhina lunata (assembly GCA_933228675.1). Taxonomy (NCBI): domain Eukaryota; kingdom Metazoa; phylum Arthropoda; class Insecta; order Diptera; family Rhiniidae; genus Stomorhina; species Stomorhina lunata. The sequence continues at coordinate 35,819,179 of OW121740.1, read as the reverse complement.
ATTAAAATGAAAAATTATTGATCCAACTGAATAATTCCTAAGATTGATTAAATTTAGAATAAAAAATTAAAACACAAATAAAAACCAAAAATTAGTTGTTAATAGTTAAGTTTATAAAATAATTTTAAATGTAAAACATAAAAATAAATTAAATAAATAATTTTAGGTATTAAAATAATTAATTAACAACAGAAAAGAAATTACTATTAAAACAAATTGTTAGCAAAATAATTTAATATGAAAATTTTAGTCCTATAAGCATTAAATTATTAAACAACAACAAAAAACTTTTTATTAAATTGAATGACAAAAGATTAATAAGAAATAATAACTAAAATAAAATTAATCTTGATAATATAAATTAATAGTTTAAAACAAAAACAGAGATAAACAAATTAAAACAAAAATTAAAAAACAAAATAAAAAATAATTAGCTTAGTAACAATTTGTATGAAAATTTATTATAAAAAGGTGACAAAAAAGTAACAAAAAATAAAATTAAATTAAATTAATATTAAAAAAATGCAATGAATAATTTTTGTACTGCTGAAACTTAGATAAATATATTAGATACTTTAAAAAAATACTTAGTTATATAAACAAATAGATATTTTAGTAACTACCTTAATAAATGTAATAATATTGAACAAAACTAAACAGAAAACTCATAAATGAATTAAGTGGAATTAAAACGAAAGGATTAGCAAACAAATTATAATAGAAAAATTCATTAAAATTGCAAATAAATTACCAGAAAATTTAGCGATTAAAGAGATAAGGCTCTAATGTATAAACACAGGTTGAAAAATATTCTAAACCATTTGTTATTGTATTTAAAATTTTTATTTAAATGATCAGATTTGTTAAAAGTTTGTTTGAATATATTTACCCAATAGCGTATGATTGTTTTGAACAAATACAAGAGGTTTTTTAATAACACGAGGCGGATACTTAATATTTTGATAAAAGAATTGTTATAAATTAAGTATACGCCACATATTCATTTATTCAAACTATTTTCAACTGCTTGTTGTCATTAATTATTCTCTTGATTTCCGAAAAGCTCGGTCTATATAAGTTGTTACTTACTTACTTACTTAAATGGCCTATATTTACAACCTGTTAAGGTTAAAGGCCGATTACGTTTTAGAATTCAATGCACTTCGAGCTTGTGCGCATATTCTTTAATTTCTTGGGTCAAGTTTTGAAAGACTTTCTTCTACTTGGTCTTTTCATCGAAGTTTCGGACGTCCTTTTCTAATATAAAGGGGTCGTTTTTATTCTAATTTCAGCTTTTTCTTTTGTCTCATCTCCTGTTTTCCGCGACTCCGAGTGGAGCTTTTTTCATAGTAATTGTTTTTTCCAGAAGTGGGTTACAAGCCCGACATCCTAAGCCATATTTTTATAGTTCCTAAAAGACAACTCGCGGCACGTGTCAGATCACTGCAGTAATGAGTGTTAACGTAGTTCCACAGTTGAGATGAAGGATATCCAAGATAAGCCTGGGCATACCAAGTTAAGACTAATCAGAACCGTTACTTGGTATCCATCATCTCCAAAAAACACTGATAAATAAAAGAAATTGTTCAAATCTTATATACTTAGACGAGAAATAATTGTATGTATATATATATATATATATATATATATATATATATATTTATATATGTATATATATATATATATATATACATATATATATATATATATATATATATATATATATATATATATATATATATATATATATATATATATATATATGGCTATTTGTATAGGAAAATTTTCAAAATTTTTCTATTTTTATAGGAAAATTTTCAAAATTTTTCTATTTTTATAGGAAAATTTTCAAAATTTTTCTATTTTTATAGGAAAATTTTCAAAATTTTTCTATTTTTATAGGAAAATTTTCAAAATTTTTCTATTTTTATAGGAAAATTTTCAAAATTTTTCTATTTTTATAGGAAAATTTTCAAAATTTTTCTATTTTTATAGGAAAATTTTCAAAATTTTTCTATTTTTATAGGACAATTTTCAAAATTTTTCTATTTTTATAGGAAAATTTTCAAAATTTTTCTATTTTTATAGGAAAATTTTCAAAATTTTTCTATTTTTATAGGAAAATTTTCAAAATTTTTCTATTTTTATAGGAAAATTTTCAAAATTTTTCTATTTTTATAGGAAAATTTTCAAAATTTTTCTATTTTTATAGGACAATTTTCAAAATTTTTCTATTTTTATAGGAAAATTTTCAAAATTTTTCTATTTTTATAGGAAAATTTTCAAAATTTTTCTATTTTTATAGGAATATTTTCAAAATTTTTCTATTTTTATAGGAAAATTTTCAAAATTTTTCTATTTTTATAGGAAAATTTTCAAAATTTTTCTATTTTTATAGGAAAATTTTCAAAATTTTTCTATTTTTATAGGAAAATTTTCAAAATTTTTCTATTTTTATAGGAAAATTTTCAAAATTTTTCTATTTTTATAGGAAAATTTTCAAAATTTTTCTAAAATTTTTCTATTTTTATAGGAAAATTTTCAAAATTTTTCTATTTTTATAGGAAAATTTTCAAAATTTTTCTATTTTTATAGGAAAATTTTCAAAATTTTTCTATTTTTATAGGAAAATTTTCAAAATTTTTCTATTTTTATAGGAAAATTTTCAAAATTTTTCTATTTTTATAGGAAAATTTTCAAAATTTTTCTATTTTTATAGGACAATTTTCAAAATTTTTCTATTTTTATAGGAAAATTTTCAAAATTTTTCTATTTTTATAGGAAAATTTTCAAAATTTTTCTATTTTTATAGGAATATTTTCAAAATTTTTCTATTTTTATAGGAAAATTTTCAAAATTTTTCTATTTTTATAGGAAAATTTTCAAAATTTTTCTATTTTTATAGGAAAATTTTCAAAATTTTTCTATTTTTATAGGAAAATTTTCAAAATTTTTCTATTTTTATAGGAAAATTTTCAAAATTTTTCTATTTTTATAGGAAAATTTTCAAAATTTTTCTATTTTTATAGGAAAATTTTTAAAATTTCACTATTTTTATAGGAAAATTTTCAAAATTTCACTATTTTTATAGGAAAATTTTCAAAATTTCACTATTTTTAAAAGAAATCGGCTCTAATGATTTAACAAAATGTAGACACTGGGTACCTTTTTCGCCGTATAGATCGAATATGAAGGGACTTTTGGAAATTTTACAGCTAAGGGGGTAAAAACGGTAAACAAAAGGGGAAAAAATCGAAAATGTTATATCTCCTACTAAAGTAATAGGTACAGAAACAAAATTAAAATTACGTTTTAAACAGCTATGAAAATAAGTGTACAGGTGTTTGGTACTTTTTTGGAACATTTTCGACAGGGGTGAAGATAGTTTTTTGGTACTTTTTTAATCCACCGACAGGGGTGAAGATAGTTTTTTTGGTACTTTTTTAATCCACTCTTATTTTTTTAAACCACAGAATATAGAAAGGAACTTAGTACTGCAGTTAAGAGATGCGAAAGAAATATTGAACGTATATGGTACGTATATGGTACTTTTTTGATTTTGGGCCCAAAATGGGTAAAAAAGGGATAAAATGATAATTTAACATCTCAAAAAGTTATATGAATAGGCCCATTATGTTAAATGCGTTTTAAAAAAAAGTACCGAATTCAATTGGTACAAAGGAAATACCAAATATGTATATGGAACTTTTTTGAAATTAGGGGATAAAAAGAGGAAAAAATTAGTAATGTTATAAATTTTAAACAAATTAAATAAATAAAATAAATAAATAAAAAAAATAAAAAAAAAATAATAAATAAAATAAATAAATAAAAAATTTGTCTGTATGTTCTTTGTTCACGTTATGCTCTTTAGCAAAGATGTTGCGGATAAGCCGGCAAAAGTTTTCAAGTTGGTTAGACTGATTTCCGACAGGTGGCGCCACTAATAATTACTAAAAATTAATTAAATCGTAAACTGTGCATTTGTTCATGCTAAGATCTTTAGCAAAGTTGTAGCGCATGAGCCGGCAAAGAATTCTTAGTTAATGTGAACAATTTCCGATAGATGGCGCTACTCAAAATTACTCAAAGTGAGTTAAATCGTAAACTGTGTATTTGATCATGCTATGATCTTTAGCAAAGCTGTTGCACATGAGCCGGCGAAGGTTTCTTACAGGTATGAAGAAATTTCGATAGGTGGCGCCTCTGAAATTTACTCAAAGTCAATTAAATCGTAAGCTGTACATTTAATCATGCTATGATCTTTAGCAAAATTTTGCGGATAAACCGACGGAGGTTTATTATTTGGTATGACCAAAGTCCGAAAGGTAACGCCACTGAAAACTACTCAAAATGAATTAAATTGTAAACTGTGCATTTGATCAGGCTATAATCTTTAGCAAAGTTGTTGACCATTATATATGTTGACCATATGTATATAATTCCCCGACAACATTCCAATTGGAACAAGGGGTACTTCTCTCAGATCAAGAATTGCATTCGATTCTATTTTTAGACTCATTGAAGGGACCTACGTTTTAACGCCGGCTCCGAACGGCAAATGCATTAGTTGGAGAAGCTTTACATAGCCTAATACTCAATAACCAGTGGCTAGCTGAGTTATAAGGTAAACCGTGAGTCTGGCCAGGGATCGAACTTGGGCCTCTGGTATGCTAGGCGAATGACTAACCTGCTATACCACGGCGGTTCACAAACAAAATTTTTACTTTGAAAAAATCATTTTAATTTTTCTATAGCAGAAAATTACCGAATTTATCCCACTTTCAAAAGGAATTGAGTTCTGAGGCATGGCTGTAAGACTCGTTGTAGTTAACACTAGAAGACTAACATCCCAACAAACCTTTCGATTTTTTAAAGAATTCACAAATGTTGCCGACTAGACGGAACCGAAATCGTAACAAAGTCGATACAAATTTTGTATAAAGTAGTTGTCACGATTTGAAAGTATTAACTCATTACGATTTGTTTGTTTGCCTTCTAGGGTTAAAAACTTTTTTTCAATTCGCTCTATATAAGTTGTTATAGAAAAGATATCATCCAACTTTTTTAAAATTAGTTAATATCTACCGCAAAGGTTTCGTTATTCCTTCTACCTTTAAAAGTTACATTTTCTTATCAAACTTTTCCAATAATATATAAGTCACATTTACCTAAAAGGGAACTATGGGCAAAAAATGAGTTTTGGAGAAAAACGATTTTAAAGTTATCAAGTTAATTTTGAAACTCATTATAGTGGGGTTTTGGGGTCACTGATTATGAATCTGGTATTGAAAAATATTATTTGTAATATTATTAGATTTGTTTGAAACAACTGGATTTTGATACTCCTAAATGCTTAACTCGTTCCTAATGATTTTAGGATAAATCTGATCGATTAAAAAAAAATATCCACCATTTAGGATTTCTGAAATTTTATACAAAATATGTGATCAGTGACCCAAAAAAACCATTAAATGATGAGTTCCAAATAAATCCCAGAATGCTTCAAAAAAACACTTCGCCATTTAGAATTTTCATAACCTAGTACCAGATTCCTAATCGTTGGTGCCGAAAACCCTAGAGTTTATATATATATATATATATATATATATATATATATATATATATATATATATATATATATATATATTACATATCTACGACCTAAAATGGAATATAACCCAAAAATGAGCTTAGATTCTTGTTAATAAAAGTAGTGTATCCCACTGTTTTTCATCCCTTTAACTTGATTCCTTAAACCGAACTTTTTTACAAAGTACTCCTATGTATACGCACAGTTTTACTCCTTTTGCATAAAACCACTTTTACCAATACCCCTTTCCAATACAGAATCACTTTCTAAGCCGATTTAACAATAATATTACAAAATTGAAGACAGTCTTTTTCTTTGTATACTTTCTGGACTATCATCTGATTCTTTCGGGTAACACCTATAGAACTGGGGGCAAATCGCCGCATTCGATATCGATCGTTGGTAAGGACATTATCTTTAGGAGGAGTATCCCCACTTTTAGATAGATCGAAAACCTCGCGTTATTACATATTTTAGAAACACAATCATTACGAATTATGTTTGTAAACCAAATGTTTTTGTTTGGACAATTTAGTAGATGCTTTATGTAAAGTTTGCTCAAATTGGTCGAGCGGTTCTTTACTTATCATATTTTTTGTAACAGATAAGTGATTTTTTTTTTTCAGTTTATAAAATCCATGGAAATTTTTTATATTTACATACATTTTGTATTTTCCATGTATTGTATAAACTTTATAAATTATCTTCTTCTATATATATATACAAATTTGATCATATAATGAATGTCTTTAGCAAAGTTGTTTCACATGAACCGTCGAACATTACCAAATTGGTATGACCAACTTCCGACAGATGGCGCCACTGAAAAATACTAAAATTGAAATTAAACGTGAACTATTAATTTGATCATGCTACGATATTTAGCAAAGTTGTTTCGTATGAACCGTCGAGGGTTTCTCAGTTAGTTCGATCAATTTTCAACAGGTGGCGCCACATAAAATTACTATAAATATTAAATCATAAACATGTTATAAATTTTCATAAAATCAAAATTTTGCATACAAATTGTTTATTAAAAATTTCTAAGAAAAACATTGATTTTCAAGGGTTTCCAACCGGTTAAAGGCTCTTTTAACAAATTTTAACTTATGGCCTATTGTCAAGTTTAAGGTTTTTGACTTTGAACTGTTTGTAAAGAAAAAAAAGATTTTCATAGCATGTGTTTATAAGCAAAGGGTCTTATCTCTAAAGTTTTTTTTTTTTTTTTCTTTTAAAAAATTTCGTTTTATTTGGCAAATCAAGGTATATATTTAAGCATGCTTTATAAACATGCTTAAAAAAAACTAAAAAATTATTAAATTGTAAAACAAAAAATAGAAAACTTTTTCGAAATTAATCCATCCTAAAAGAAATTAAAATAAATTAAAAATCCTGATGAGAAAAATAAGAAGAAAAAACTAAAATAAAATCTTATATTAACTAAAAAAAAGCACTTAAAAATAAAAACAAGACACTAAAAAGAAAATCATAAATAAAATAAGCCTGAAGATTAATAAAAAATATTTTGAAAAGATTATTTCATTATATTAAAAATTTTTTTTTAATTTTTTAAAAATTTATTAATTTTTTTTTTTTTTTTTTTGAAAAAAAATTTGTTTTTTCTATTTGTTTTTTTTTTTTGGTTTCTGTTGAAATATTTCAAGATTTTTTTGGTAAATTTTCAATTATTAATTTTTATTTTTTTTTTTTTTTTTTTAATTTAAAAATTATAAAATAAATTTAAAACACAAAAAACATTAATTATAATATAAAAATTTTTTGACTGTGATCATTTAACGATAAAAAAAATCATTAAAAAAAATTTATTATAAAACTCAAAACATTGTTAAAATATTTTTAAAGAAAAATAAACTAGAAAAAGATTTTTCTTATTTAGAATTTAAAATAAAAAAAAAACGCAACAAAAAGCAATTTTTTCTTAATTTATGTTGAAAATATAAATTTTTTAATTCTGTTAAATTTTCGTACAAATTTAATTAATTTTAAAAAAATAACAAAAAAAAATATTTAAAATTGGTGGTAAATCGAACAGAAGAAATTTAAAACTATATAGAACGATTTACTAAATATAGCCAGCCAAAACAAGAAAATCATTTTGAGTGGCTATATTTAATTAAAACGGACTATAATAGAAAAACTAAAGTTAACTCGGTATTAGATAAATAATTATGAAAAAAATATAAAATTATAGAAAAAAAAATGTTGTATGTCTTGATGTCAGAGAATGAATAAAAAATGTCCTAAAAAATTAATGAAATTTAGGTTTAAACTGTGTATGAAATAAGAAAATAAAAGGAAAAATTCAAAATTTTCCTCAAGCAAAAAAAAAGTAACATAAAGACAGATAATTTTCAAAATGTGTTAACCAAATAATGAGAAATTATACAAATATAAAAAATCATATATTCATATAAAATACAAAAAATATTATAATATACAGAAACAAACACACACACACACACGATTACAAAAATCCTTTTTGATAATTTTCTCAAAACACTCATTAAATTGCACATAAATTTCCTCACAAAACACACACACACACAAAATTCGAAACATAATTGTTAAATAATTAAAATATATATTTAATTATAGAAAATTGTTATTTGTTATTAATTGGCAGTTGAAAAATTATTAAATTGAACAAACAAATTGACTGACCGACAGATAGACAGACAAACGGAAACTGAATTAAACACACAAACACTTATTTTTAATCACTTAATTGAATCTTTTTGTACATTAAAATATTTAATTGTTTCATTTTGAAAAAAATGAGTAAAATTATAAAAATATTCTTTGCTAATAAATAACCTATTTATGTTTTTAATGTATTTATAATTTTAACAATTTTAACCGCATAATAATTGTTCATAAATTTATAAATTATCATACTTATACCTTATACTACTGCAGTTTGAAAGGGTATATTAAGTTTGTGCTGTTGTTTGTAACGCATAGAAATACTAGTCTGACATCCCGATTGACTCCGAATCACATTCTAAATAGATTTAACCCTTTAATGTCAGTTGTTGCTTATAAGCAACATTGTAAATTTTTGGTCATAGTTTCTTTAGTTTTTTTTGTTTTTGCTGTTTTTTTGCAACTAAAACGAATATACATCTTTTAAAGCCTTACAAGCAAAGACTATTAAATTTCAAGAGCCGATGTTGATTTTGAATAAAATACAAACTATTTAGGAAATTATTGTAATTTTATTTTATTATGATAATGGGTGTTTTTTTTAGAGGTATAGAACTTCGAATTGAAATAAAACACAAGAAAATCGTTTTAATGTCCATCAATTTGGCTTTATTGGAAGGATAATTTTATGCCATTAATGTTTAAATATGATTTCGGGCATGTGGCTGCCGCGGCTGGCTCGAATTAAGCCAATTCTACAGGTCCAATTTTCAACTACTTTTTCGAGCATATGGGGCCGTATGTTGGCAATAACGCCACGAATGTTGGCTTCCAAGTCCCCTAACGTTTCTGGTTTGTTGGCGTAGACGAGCGACTTCACATATCCCCAAGGAAAATAATCCAGTGGTGTCAAATCGCACGATCTTGGTGGCCAATTGACAGGTCCGTTCCGCGAAATTATGCGCTCATCGAATGTTTCCTTCAATAAATCAATTGTGACGTGCGCTGTGTGGCATGTAGCGCCGTCTTGTTGGAACCACAACTTATCCACATTCATGCCATCCAATTGGGGAACAAAATAGTCGGTTATCATGGCTCTATACCGGTCTCCATTTATGGTAACTGACTCTCCAGCATTATTTCGGAAGAAGTATGGCCCAATGACTCCACCAGCCCATAGAGCACACCAAACAGTCAGTTTTTGTGGATGTAATGGCGTCTCAAGGGTCTCATGTGGATTCTCTTCACTCCAAATGCGGCAATTTTGCTTGTTGACGTAGCCATTCAACCAAAAATGAGCCTCATCACTGAACAAAATTTTGCGATGAAAATCAGCATCGAGATCAATCTCATTTTCGGCCCATACACCAAAATCACGACGCATTGCATGGTCTCGGGGCTTTAATTCTTGCACAAGCTGGATCTTGTAAGGTCGCAAGCCAAGATCTTTGCGCAAAATCTTCCATAAAGTTGATGGAAAGCTCCAATTGCTGTGCACGGTGGCGAATCGATTCATTCGGGTCCTCTTCAACACTTTGCTCTACAGCGGCAATTGTTTCTTCGGTGCGCACTGTTCGACGTCGCTGCGGATGCGTATTATCACATAGAGTAAACGTAGTGCGAAAACGATCCATGGTTAACCGAATTAATTGCTCTGATGGACGATTATGTCGACCATAAAATGGACGGAGCTTGCGGTAAACCATTATTTTCGATATAAATTTGCACGATTTGCAAGCGTTGTTCTTTTGTCAACCTGTTCATGATGAAATGGCAAACCAAACTAAATATTAATCACTTGACAGCTGACAAAATGGCCGCCAGTTAAAAAAGTGATGCCAACTTAAAGTTCTATACCTCAATAAAAAACACCCGATATATTGGTATTACTCAATTATGTATGAAACAAAATATCGACCAAATGGGCGCTGCGACCACGGCGGCACACCTCCATCCGATGGTCCAAATTTTCGATGACCCTGAGGCATAATGGAGGTTCTATGCCGTTAATATGCCGAATTTTCTCATCCTTTAGCTCTTGAATTGTTGCTGGCTTATCGACGTACACCTTTTCTTTCAAATAGCCCCAAAGAAAAAAGTCCAACGGTGTCAAATCACATGATCTTGGCGGCCAATTGACATTGCCAAATTGTTTTGAAGATTAAAGTCCAAAGGTTAGCGATATCCTAGCAGCTGGCATGCCGGTCTATCTTGATCATGTGCGAAATTTGTTCGGATTTTTAGTGAAATTTATTTGACTTATTTTATAAATGAAATAAATTAAAACCTGTTTTTATTCAAAAAACCACGGACTTATTATCCTGCCCTCGTAGTTATTTATAGCTTTGTACGTATATTTTTAATTTATTAATAACTATTTATTGATTTTTATACAAAAAAATAGAATTTGTGAAATATTTCTAAAAAGATTAAATAGCTTTTATTGTTGTGTTAATCATTCGCTAATTAACAGACAGTACCTGGTTGACCGAGCCTTGCTCGGAGCTTTATGATAAGCATTTTGAGGAACATTTTAAAGTTTTTATATATTTTATATTATAAAGTGCTAAAATAAATTTAGAGGAAAGACATTGTAGAAATATTCAGTTAATTCTGAATTATTTGATTTATTTTGTCCGACCAACACATAGTTTTCATAGTTTACAGTTTAACTCATTTTGAATAATTTTGGAAATTATTCATATCAACAGAAACCTCCGTCGACTCATGCGCAACAACTTTGCTAAAGATTATAGTCTGATCAAATGCACAGTTTACGATTTAATTCATTTTGAGTAGTTTGCAGTGGCGCCACCTGAAGTTGTTCATACCATATAAGAAACCTTTGTCTGCTTATTCGTAACAACTTTGCTTATGATTATAACATGATCAAATGCACAGTTTACGATTTAATTCATTTTGAGTAATTTTCTGTGGCGCCACCTGTCGGACTTTGCTCATTCCAATTCATAAACCTTCTTCGGCTTATCCGTAACAACTTTGCTGAAGATTATAGCATGATTAAATGTACAGCATACGATTAAATTGACTTTGAGTAAATTTCAGTGGCGCCACCTGTCGAAATTTCTTCATACCAACTAAGAAACCTTCGTCGGCTCATGTGCAACAACTTTGCTAAAGATTGTAGCATAATTAAATGTACAGATTACGATTAAATTGACTTTGAGTAAGTTTCTGTAGCGCCACCTGTCGGAAATTATTCATACCAACTAAAAAGTCTTCGTCGGCTCATGCGCTACAACTTTGCTAAAGATCATAGCATGATCAAATGTACAGTTTACGATTTAATTAATTTTTAGTAATTTTCAGTGGCGCCATCTATCGGAAATTAGTCTTATCAACTTTAAAACCTTCGCCGGCTTATCCGAACCTTCTTCGCTAAAGAGCAAAACATAATCAAATTCACAGTTTACTATTCTATAAAGAACATACATACAGACAAACATTCATTTGTTTAAAATAATACTAATTTTTCCCCCTTTTTATTCCCTAATTTCTAAAAGTTCCATATGTATATCTGGTACTTTTTTGGTGCCAATTGAATTCGGTACATTTTTTTAAAACGCATTTAACATAACGTATAATGTTCCTATTCATATTACTTTGGAGATGTTAAGTTATCATTTTATCCCTTTTTTACCCATTTTGGCCCCAAAATCAAAAAAGCACCAAATACGTGTTTCAAGTTTCTTTCACATCTATTGATTGCAGTACAAAGTTTCTTTCTTTATTCCTTAGTTTAAAATATAAGAGTGGGTTAAAAAGGTACCAAAAAAACTATTTTCACCCTTTTTTACCCCTTATCGGACATAGTTTCAAAAAAGTACCAAACACCTGTCCGTTTATTTTCATAGCTGTTTAAAACGTAATTTAAATTTTGTTTCTATGCCTATTACTTAAGGAGATATAGCGTTTTCGATTTTTCCCCTTTTTACCCGTTTTTACCCTCTTAGAGGCAAAGGTTCAAAAGTCCCTTCTTCTTCGACCTATACATCAAAAAAGATACCCACTGTCCAAATTTTATCAAAATCGTTAGAGCCGTTTTCGAGATAGCCATTCTATATATATATATATATATATATATATATAAATACATACAATATATTGTGACGAATTTTAAAATTATCCGTCCCATTGTGCAAAGTTCACTGCTTATAATTCCTCCCCTCGCTTTCTAGATGTTTCTGTTGGTGTTGTTGTTATTCTGTTTATGTCAAATAAGCAGGGCAACATGTTTCTCTTATGTACAGTAAAGAGCATAGCAACATGTTTCTCTTTTATCTACATTCTCTCTCTCTCTCTGTTAACTTCAGATAATCTGTTTGTACAACGTATGTGTGAGTGTGTTCTTGATCATGTGAGAATGTAGTGGAACCCCCATGAACTTTCGTAAGCCACATTGTTAGTGTAATCAACTACAGCTGCTCTTTGTTTACGTCTGCAGAAATTGCTAGAAACTCTCTTCTCTACTATATAAGGCCGATGGGCGAGTATTGTGAAAACAGTTTTGAATTAAGACGCGTATAAAGAGAACAGTGTGACTAAGAGTTTTGTAAAGCAGTTTTGTGAAGTTTGTTTACAGTTTTTGTGAAAGTGTGTTTTAAGTGATTAACTCTAAAGTTAATAAAAGTATTACTTTGTAAAACTAAATAAAGTGTTTTAATTAATTTGATTACGGTTGTTTGCAAAAAGAATTCCTTCCACGTTTTTAAAGGAAAAACGTAACAATATAATATACATTTTAATTAAAAATCTCTTTTAAATTTCTGTATCAGTAATGCCCATTAACACATAAGCATTTTTACGACTGTAACAGTAGAATTGAGTTTCACAGCCAATCCAAACGTATTTTTATGCTCTTACGATTGTTGGATGTGTGTGGGACAAGTGTCGGACGAATTTATTTTCCTACCATTCTTCTTCTTCTGTTATCCTTGACTCCCAGTGGAGCATATGGCCTTCCTACCATAATGGTTAGCAAAATCAATATTTGGGCATCTCTGTTTTTTATTTGTTAAAATCTTGTTCATTTGTGTAGATTCTTTATATGAAATGGATAGTTTTGGTTTTAAACATCAGCACAAACATAGGAGCAACTCGTTACTTTAATATAGAAAAGCCCCAACTAATATTTTTCTTACATGACAGGAGAGGGAAAGTAAAGTAAATAAAACCTCAAGTTTTGAAGATACAGAAATTTTTTAAACGCAGTTTCTTACTAAATTCTCTGAAGGATTTAAGGCCATAATAATGTTTTTTGAATGTAAAATAATTTTATAAAATTACATAAGATCAAGCTTTAAAAAGCAATTTGAATAAAAAACGACTTAGGGCCTTTCTATATTAAAGTAACGAACTGTTAAATTCAAAAAAGTCGATATTTCTTCGTGGTTTCTTTTTTAAAGATAAATTAAAAAAAAAAAACAAAAACATTTTAGATTTCCATTAAAGACAACTCTTCTTAAGTAAACAAATTTTATAAAGTTTTAATTTTTATTAAAAGAAAACCACAAATTGTTGATTTTCTACTCATTCTTATTTGAAATTTAAATTTTAATTTTTTAATACCTTATTTTCATATAAATTAAACAAATTAAATTTTATTTTAAACTAAAACGAAACAAAACACACAGCATTAAACTGAACAAAAAATCATGGCAACGCTAACAGAACAAAAAGAAAAGCTAAAACAAAAGTTATATTAAATCGTGCTTGACAATATAATTTAATAAAAATGAAAAATTAACATTAAAATAAAATAAAATAAAATTAAATATAGAAAATATTTTAACTGAAATAATATAAACAAAACGCCATTAAGACATTAGACAAAATAAAAAATCAATATAAAGAAAAAAACTAAATGCCCAATAAAGAAAAGGAAAAAATTAAGAAAAAAAGATTCAAATGAGATAAAAAATAATTTAATGGGTAAATTCAGGGGAATTAGGCGTTTAAATATGTAAATTCTAAAAACTAGTAGAAAAATATTTCTATCGAAAATTTTACTACAGAAAAATCTTTCTATCGAAATTTTTTCTATAGAAAAATATTTCTATCAAAAATTTTCAATTGAAATAATTTTCTAAAGAAAACTTTTTAGTAGAAATAATTTTCTATAGAAAAATGTGCAATCAAAATATTTTTCTATAGCAATATTTTGAATAGAAATATATTTCTATAGAAAACTTTTCAATTTAAATATTTTTCTATAGAAAACTTTTCAATTTAAATATTTTTCTATAGAAAACATTTCAATAGAAATATTTTTCTCTAGAAAAATTTTTCTATAAAAAATTTTTAATAGAAATATTTTTCATTAAAAAAAAATTCAAAAGAAATATTTTTCAATAGAAAAATTTTCAATAGAAATATTTATATTTCTATAGAAAAATTTTCGATAGAAAACTTCTTCTATAGAAAAATTTTCATTAGAAATATTTTTCAATAGAAAAATTTTTAATAGAAATATTTTTCTATAGAAAAATTTTCAATAGAAATATTCTTCTATAGAAAAATTTTCAATAAAAATATTTTTCTATAGAATAATTTTTCTATAAAAATTTTCGATAGAAATATTTTTCTATAGAAAATTTTCGATAGAAATATTTTTCTATAGAAAAATTTTCGATAGAAATATTTTTCTATAGAAAAATTTTCAATAGAAATATTTTTCTAAAGAAAAATGTTCAATAGAAATATTTTTGTAAAGAAAAATTTTCAATAGAAAAATTTTCAATGGAAATATTTTTCTATAGAAAAATTTTAATAGAAATATTCTTCTATAGAAAAATTTTCAATAGAAATATTTTTCTATAAAATTATTTTTCTATAAAAATTTTCGATAGAAATATTTTTCTATAGAAATATTTTTCTATAGAAAAATTTTCATTAGAAATATTTTTCTAAAGAAAAATTTTCAATAGAAATATTTTTCTATAGAAAAATTTTCGATAGAAATATTTTTCTATAGAAAAATTTTCAATAGAAATATTTTTCAAAAGAAAAATTTTCAATAGAAATATTTTTCTAAAGAAAAATTTTCAATAGAAATATTTTTCTATAGAAAAATTTTCAATAGAAATATTTTTCAATAGAAAAATTTTCAATGGAAATATTTTTCTATAGAAAAATTTTCAATAGAAATATTTTTCTATGGAAAAATTTTCAATAGAAATATTTTTCTATAGAAAAATTTTCAATAGAAATATTTCTCTATAGAAAAATTTCAATAGAAATATTTTTCCATAGAAAAATTTTCAATAGAAATATTTTTCTATAGAAAAATTTTCAATAGAAATATTTTGCTATAGAAAAATTTTCAAAAGAAATATTTTTCTATAGAAAAATTTTCAATAGAAATATTTTTCTATAGAAAAATTTTCAATAGAAATATTTTTCTATAGAAAAATTTTCAATAGAAATATTTTTCTATAGAAAAATTTTCAAAAGAAATATTTTTCTATAGAAAAATTTTCAATAGAAATATTTTTCTATAGAAAAATTTTCAATAGAAATATTTTTCTATAGAAAAATTTTCAATAGAAATATTTTTCTTTAGAAAAATTTTCAATAGAAATATTTTTCTATAGAAAAATTTTCAATAGAAATATTTTTCTATAGAAAAATTTTCAATAGAAATATTTTTCTATAGAAAAATTTTCAATAGAAATATTTTTCTATAGAAAAATTTTCAATAGAAATATTTTTCTATAGAAAAATTTTCAATAGAAATATTTTTCTATAGAAAAATTTTCAATAGAAATATTTTTCCATAGAAAAATTTTCAATAGAAATATTTTTCTATAGAAAAATTTTCAATAGAAATATTTTGCTATAGAAAAATTTTCAAAAGAAATATTTTTCTATAGAAAAATTTTCAATAGAAATATTTTTCTATAGAAAAATTTTCAATAGAAATATTTTTCTATAGAAAAATTTTCAATAGAAATATTTTTCTATAGAAAAATTTTCAAAAGAAATATTTTTCTATAGAAAAATTTTCAATAGAAATATTTTTCTATAGAAAAATTTTCAATAGAAATATTTTTCTATAGAAAAATTTTCAATAGAAATATTTTTCTTTAGAAAAATTTTCAATAGAAATATTTTTCTATAGAAAAATTTTCAATAGAAATATTTTTCTATAGAAAAATTTTCAATAGAAATATTTTTCTATAGAAAAATTTTCAATAGAAATATTTTTCTATAGAAAAATTTTCAATAGAAATATTTTTCTATAGAAAAATTTTCAATAGAAATATTTTTCTATAGAAAAATTTTCAATAGAAATATTTTTCTATAGAAAAATTTTTAATAGAAATATTTTTCTATAGAAAAATTTTCAATAGAAATATTTTTCTATAGAAAAATTTTCAATAGAAATATTTTTCTATAAAAAAATTTTCAATAGAAATATTTTTCTATAGAAAAATTTTCAATAGAAATATTTTTCTATAGAAAAATTTTCAATAGAAATATTTTTCTATAGGAAAATTTTCAATAGAAATATTTTTCTATAGGAAAATTTTCAATAGAATTCTAGTTTAGAAACAACTAATATGGAAGAATATATATTAAGGGAAAGCTAAGGCACACACACCTGCTCATAAAATGTATGTTTGTTTGTGCGTGTTTTTTATCGTTCTTTATCCACTGGTGTTCTATATCTTTATATTATAGAGTCTTTGGATTGGTACTTTATTTTCGAAAATGGGATAAATAGAGGGTGAAATATAGGGAATATAATTTTTCGAACTTTTTCAAACTCATGTTTAAACAAATAAAAAGAAAATTTAAACCTCAGTCGAGACATAAAAAAGTGTCAAGCGCATTAGAAGTTTTAATAGTTCTTATTTGAAGACAGATAAGCCAAATCTTTGAGTTTCATAAATACCTTAAAATTTACCTTTAGACTTTCTCCAGTGAAATTTGTTTTCCCAATTATTAAAAGGGTATATATTTATCTTTTAAATAAGTTTTAAAGCATTGTTAAATCTTGTGTGGTTATGAAGTTATAAGCAAATATATGTGAACTCCTTCCAGACTTTTAATGAGTTTTTAGTGAATGACAAGAGCAAAGATTCTATAATTTAAAGATGTTCTTAACATTGATTTGCCTTATGGTCGTTTTGAAAAGTTCCATAAAAAAGGGTATACAGCTTTTACTCTGATTTGGAAAGAAGCAATGGAGATAATTACCTCATGAGATAAAGCTAAGGCACACACACAAGCTCATGAAATGTATGTTTGTTTGTGCGTTTTTCATTGTTCTTTAACCACTTTAATTTTTCTCTTTCGACAGAAAAAAATGTTTGATTGTGTACTTTTTTTAAAAATGGGACAAACAGTGGATAAAGAATAGTACAAATATATGTTGGTACTTTTTCAAACACATCTTTGTACCAATAAAAACAGACAGAAGATTTAAACCTCAGTCGAAAAAGTATTAAGTGTAAATAAAGCCAAATCTTTAAGTACATTTTGAATCTTGTACCTTGAAATTGACCTTTAATGTCTCTCCAATGAAAACTGTTTTCCCTTATATTAATAGGTTATAATTTAATCTTTGAAATAAGTTTCCAATCATGCTTAAATCTTGTGTAGTTATGAAGTTGTAAGCAAAGATATGTGAACACCTTTGAGACTTTTTAATTAATTAATTAATTAATTTTTGGGTATTTGACTAGCGAAAGACTTATAACTCAAGTGAAAAAATGTATGAATTGAAAAATGATAGAGATTTCAAGTCCAATTCCCATGAGTTTGCCCATTTGAAAAAAATGTACATTTTCTTTGAACTTTTTCCGCAAAAAATTGAAAAAAAATTGATTTTGTTAATTTTTTTTAAATAACGTTTTTCATTTGATTTTAGTTTAGAAAACTCAAAAAAATTGTTACATAATGAAAAAATTTCATATTTATTAAAAAAAACTTGAGAAATGCAAACATTTTGTATATAAAATTCATTAAATGAAATAAAAAGTAATAAAATGAAAATTGTAGTAATTAAAAGTAATAATAAAATAATTGTTATACAAATAAATATTAATTAATTATTAAAATACATAACAATAAGAATTTTATAAAAATCATAGAAATGATGCAAAAAAAAAACAATAAGAAAAAATTGTTAAAAATTTAGTTAAATTATTGAATAAATAAAAAAAATAAGAGAAATCACCTAAAAATCACACAGAGAAATAAAAAACACATTTATATTTATAAAAAATTAAAAATAAAATAAAAAAAATTTTTACACATAAATTTTTGATAAAAACCAAAGAAATAAGCAAGAAAAAAGTTAAGCAAAATAAAAAAATATTATTTAAAATTTACAAATTTCACTTAATCACTCTAACAGTCCGATTCACTAAAATATAACCAAACAAAGCGACTTAGAAAAATTACTTTACAAAGAAATCGTCTAAAGCAAAAGATAGTTCTTATTGCTATGTCAGGAATTGCATAAACATAATGTTGCTTATAGGCAACATTTGTCCATAGTAGCGATTTCTTTTAATTTTTCTTAGAATATAAACTGGTATCAACTAAAAATCTACCACAAGGAAGAACTCAGCTCTTAAAGCCGATTTCTTAATATAGTAATGCTATCTAGGTCTTTTGTATTGATATATTTAAGTGAATCAAACTGTATAAACAAATTTATATATTTTAATAAAATTCAAAAATATTTTCTTTAATTTTTCTTAAGAAACATCTAATTTTAATTAACTTATATTTAATTTAAAAAAAAACTTCACTACAAGCCCCTCACTTCAACATTGTTTAATATAACATTTCAAAACTGAGCAAATCATTAAATCTCACACAAAGAAAAAAACCGAAAAAAAAACTTATTCTTAAATTAAAACTGATATAAATTAATGAATATAAATATTTAACAAAAAAAAAATAAAAAATAAATAAAATTCACTAGTAATAAATTAAACAATGAAATGAATATAAAAATAAAAAAAATTGAAATAAATTGTGTAATTTAATGGTAAATAATATTAAAAAAAATACAAGAAAAAACAATGAAATATTTATAAAAAAAATTCAAAAACCCAAAAAATATAAACTGAATCAATAATGAAGTAAAATAAGCTAATGAAAATGATGATTAAGATGATGATGATTATGATAATGACGATTGAAAACAGAGAATAGTAAAAGTTAAAAATAAAAATAAAAAAATCTGAAAAAAATATGATTGATACAGAAAAAAAATATTAAATGAAAATTAATGAAATTTATTTTTTAAAAAGGAACAAGATTTTCAAATACGAAAGGTAAGTTGAAACAGAAGGAAATAAAGAAAACTATAGAAAAGTAAGTATATTTGCAAAACTCGCCTAAGCCATCAAGTCATAAAAAAATTTTGAAAATTTTCTTATAAAAATTATTCTATAAAAATATAAAAATTTTGGAAATTTTTCTACAAAAATAGAAAAATTTTTCTATAAAAACAGAAAAATTTTGAAAATTTTTTTTATAAAAATAGAAAAAATTTGAAAAATTTTCTATAAAAATAGAAAAATTTTGGAAATTTTTCTATAAAAATAGAAAAATTTTGGAAATTTTTCTATGAAAATAGAAAAATTTTGGAAATTTTTCCATAAAAATAGAAAAATTTTGGAAATTTTTCTATAAAAATAGAAAAATTTTGGAAAGAAAAATATAAAAATAGAAAAATTTTGGAAATTTTTCTATAAAACTAGAAAAATTTTGGAAATTTTTCTATAAAAATAGAAAAATTTAGGAAATTTTTCTATAAAAATAGAAAAATTTTGGAAATTTTTCTATAAAAATAGAAAAATAATGGAAATTTTTCTATAAAAATAGAAAAATAGAAAAATTTTGGAAATTTTTCTATAAAAATAGAAAAATTTTGGAAAGAAAAATATAAAAATAGAAAAATTTTGGAAATTTTTCTATAAAAATAGAAAAATTTTGGAAATTTTTCTATAAAAATAGAAAAATTTTGGAAATTTTTCTATAAAAATAGAAAAATTTTGGAAATTTTTCTATAAAAATAGAAAAATTTTGGAAATTTTTCTATAAAAATAGATAAATTTTGGAAATTTTTCTATAAAAATAGAAAAATTTTGGAAATTTTTCTATAAAAATAGAAAAATTTTGGAAATTTTTCTATAAAAATAGAAAAATTTTGGAAATTTTTCTATAAAAATAGAAAAATTTTGGAAATTTTTCTATAAAAATAGAAAAATTTTGGAAATTTTTCTATAAAAATAGAAAAATTTTGGAAATTTTTCTATAAAAATAGAAAAATTTTGGAAATATTTCTATAAAAATAGAAATATTTTGGAAATTTTTCTATAAAAATAGAAAAATTTTGGAAATTTTTCTATAAAAATAGAAAAATTTTGGAAATTTTTCTATAAAAATAGAAAAATTTTGGAAATATTTCTATAAAAATAGAAAAAATTTTGGAAATTTTTCTATAAAAATAGAAAAATTTTGGAAATTTTTCTATAAAAATAGAAAAATTTTGGAAATATTTCTATAAAAATAGAAAAGTTTTGGAAATTTTTCTATAAAAATAGAAAAGTTTTGGAAATTTTTCTATAAAAATAGAAAAATTTTGGAAATTTTTCTATAAAAATAGAAAAATTTTGGAAATTTTTCTATAAAAATAGAAAAATTTTGGAAATTTTTCTATAAAAATAGAAAAATTTTGGAAATTTTTCTATAAAAATAGAAAAATTTTGGAAATTTTTCTATAAAAATAGAAAAATTTTGGAAATTTTTCTATAAAAATAGAAAAATATTGGAAATTTTTCTATAAAACTAGAAAAATTTTGGAAATTTTTCTATAAAAATAGAAAAATATTGGAAATTTTTCTATAAAACTAGAAAAATTTTGAAAATTTTCCTATAAAAATAGTAAAATTTTGAAAATTTTCCTATAAAAATAGTAAAATTTTGAAAATTTTCCTATAAAAATAGTAAAATTTTGAAAATTTTCCTATAAAAATAGTAAAATTTTGAAAATTTTCCTATAAAAATAGTAAAATTTTGAAAATTTTCCTATAAAAATAGTAAAATTTTGAAAATTTTCCTATAAAAATAGTAAAATTTTGAAAATTTTCCTATAAAAATAGTAAAATTTTGAAAATTTTCCTATGAAAATAGTAAAATTTTGAAAATTTTCCTATAAAAATAGTAAAATTTTAAAAATTTTAATATAAAAATAGTAAAATTTTGAAAATTTTCCTATAAAAGTAGTAAAATTTTGAAAATTTTCCTATAAAAATAGTAAAATTTTGAAAATTTTCCTATAAAAATAGTAAAATTTTGAAAATTTTCCTATAAAAATAGTAAAATTTTGAAAATTTTCCTATAAAAATAGTAAAATTTTGAAAATTTTCCTATAAAAATAGTAAAATTTTGAAAATTTTCCTATAAAAATAGTAAAATTTTGAAAATTTTCCTATAAAAATAGTAAAATTTTGAAAATTTTCCTATAAAAATAGTAAAATTTTGAAAATTTTCCTATAAAAATAGTAAAATTTTGAAAATTTTCCTATAAAAATAGTAAAAATTTGAAAATGTTCCTATAAAAAAGTAAAATTTTGAAAATTTTCCTATAAAAATAGTAAAATTTTGAAAATTTTCCTATAAAAATAGCAAAATTTTGAAAATTTTCCTATAAAAAAAGTAAAGTTTTGAAAATTTTCCTATAAAAATAGTAAAATTTTGAAAATTTTCCTATAAAAATAAAAAAATATTAAAATTATAAAGATTTTCCAGTAAAGATAGAAAAATTTTGAAAATTTCCTATAAAAATAGTTATATTTTGAAAATTTTCCTATAAGAATAGTAAAATTTTGAAAATGTATCTATAAAAATAATATAATTTTAAAAATTTTGAATTAATAATAGTAAAATTTTTAAAATTCTAAAATTGGTAAAATTTTGAATATTTTTTTGTACAAAATAGTAAAATTTTGAAAATGTTTCTATACAAATAGTAAAACTTTAAAAATGTTTCTTTAAAAATAGTAAAATTTTTAAAATTTTCCTATAAAAGATTTCTGGAGTGTATGTAAGAGCAGTTGGTCCCATTTTCTCATTTATCTAAGCAAATAAAAATATGTATATAACTTTATTCGTTTGAGTATTTGATATTTTTTTTACCAAGTTATTCAAAATAAAAAAATTCAATAAAGTTGAAAAAAAATATTCATACACACAAATAAAATAAAATCAAATAAAAATATAAATAAAAAAAACAGAAAGAAGCGCTTGAAACAGCGCCTTCGGCTCCAACTACAACAATTTCGTCCTTTAGCCATCGATATCCTATTTTATTTTATATCAAATCCTAGTATTTTTCAACTTTTCATAGGTATTTTTATTTGTAGAAAAGTTTATATTTAAATACGTTCAATTCACAGAAGGTGAATTTTTATTGGGAAAAAAGTAGAAAACATTTAGATTTAAACGGATGTTAATTTAAATGAATAGGAGTCAAAAGTCAATAGCGGATATACTTCTTGTTCTCGTATACATTTTGTTGTGGTAAATGAGGGGATACTTTGACTTTTGAACCACCAACGAGGACTTTTTCCAGTTAATGCATGATTTATTTGCCAATGACTTTGATAAGGGCCAGAGGTAGTAGAGACAAATTATAAATGAGAAAATATGTAATGAACCGAAATGTTTTTGATACGAATTTATGCAGTTGAAAATAGATAGGGGAATAAATTTATATTTTTTTAGTGTTTCTAGACCTTAATTTGTAGTAAAAATAAGTGGTTTTTACTCAGTTGGTCTTAAGTTTGTAAGAATATTTAATTATTTATTCACTTTTACATGAAAATTTTCAAATATTTCCATTTTTGAAAGGAAAAATTTCAAAATTTTATTATTTTTGTACGAATATTTTCAAAATTTTACTATTTTTATAAAAAGACTATTTTTATAGGAAAATTTTACTATTTTTATAAAACGACTATTAAAATTTTACTATTTTTATAAGAAAACTTCCAAAACTTTATCTTTTCTTTAAGGAAAATTTCAAAATTTTACTATTCTTATATGAACATTTTCAAAATTTTATTATTTTTATAAAAAATAATTCAAAATTTTACTATTTTTATAGAAAATTTTCCTGTAAAAATAGTAAAATGTCGACATTTTACTATTTTTACAGGAAAATTTTCTAAATTTTACTATTTTTATGGGAACATTTTAGAAATCTTACTATTTTTACAGCAAAATTTTCAAAATTTTACTATTTTTGTAGGAAAATTTTCAAAATTTTACTATTTTTATAGGAAAATTTTAAAAATTTTACTATTTTTATAGGAACATTTTCAACGTTTTACTATTTTTAAAGGAAAATTTTCAACATTTTACTATTTTTAAAGGAACATTTTCAACGTTTTACTATTTTTAAAGGAAAATTTTCTAAATTTTACTATTTTTATGGGAAAATTTTAGAAAATTTACTATTTTTACAGCAAAATTTTAGAAAATTTACTATTTTTACAGCAAAATTTTCAAAATTTTACTATTTTTATAGGAAAATTTTCAAAATTTTGTTATTTTTATAGGAAAATTTTCAAAATTTTACTATTTTTATAGGAAAATTTTCAAAATTTTACTATTTTTATAGGAAAATTTTCAAAATTTTACTATTTTTATAGGAAAATTTTCAAAATTTTACTATTTTTATAGGAAAATTTTCAAAATTTTACTATTTTTATAGGAAAATTTTCAAAATTTTACTATTTTTATAGGAAAATTTTCAAAATTTTACTATTTTTATAGGAAAATTTTCAAAATTTTACTATTTTTATAGAAATTTTTTTTTATTTTTATAGGAAAATTTTCAAAATTTTACTATTTTTATAGAAATTTTTTTTTATTTTTATAGGAAAATTTTCAAAATTTTACTATTTTTATAGGAAAATTTTCAAAATTTTACTATTTTTATAGGAAAATTTTCAAAATTTTACTATTTTTATAGGAAATTTTTCAAAATTTTACTATTTTTATAGGAGAATTTTCAAAATTTAAGTATTTCTCTAGCAACATTTTCAAACTATTACTATTTTCTTACAAAAATTTTCAAAATTTTACTATTTTTATAAGAAAATTTTCAAAATTTTACTATTTTTACAATAAAATTTTCAAAATTTTTAAATTTTTATAGGAAAATTTTCTAAATTTTACTATTTTTATAGGAAAATTTTCTAAATTTTACTATATTTTCAATATTTTACTATTTTTTATTATTCTTATAAGAAAATTTTACTATTTCTATAGGAAAATTTTTAAAATTTTACTATTTCTATAGGAACATTTTCAAAATTTTACTACTTTTTTATAGGAATATTTTCAAAATTTTACTATTTTTTATTATTCTTATAGGAAAATTTTACTATTTTGATAGGAAAATTTTCAAAATTTTACTATTTTTATAGCAAAATTTTCAAAATATTCCTATTTTCTTACGATAATTTTCAAAATTTTTAAGAAAATTTTTAAAATTTTACTTTTTTTATAGGAAATTTTTAAAAATTTAAAAATTTTTAGAAGAAAATTTTCAAAATTTTACTATTTGTATAGGAAAATTTTCAAAATATTACTATTTTGTTACGAAAATTTTCAAAATTTTACTATTTTTACAGGAAAATTTTCAAAATTTTAGTATTTTTATAGGAAAATTTTGAAAATGTTACTATTTTTAGAGGAAAGTTTTCTAAATTTTACTATTTCTATACAAAAATTTTGCAAATTTTACTATTTTTATAGGAATATTTTCAAAATATTACTGTTTTTTTATTATTCTTATAGGAAAATTTTACTATTTTTATAGGAAAATTTTTAAAATTTTACAATTTTTATAGGAAAATTTTCAAATTTTTATTATTTTTATAGGAAAATTTTCAAAACTTTATTATTTTTATAGGAAAATTTTCAAAATTTTACTGTTTTTATAGGAAAATTTTTGAAATTTTACTATATTAATAGGAAAATTTTCGAAATTTTACTATTTGTACAGAAAAATTTTCAAAGTTTTACTATTTTTATGGGAAAATTTTTAAAAGTTTAATATTTTTATATAAAAATTTTTCAAAATTTTACTATTTTATTTTGTTTTAAAAAATAGCCGAATTAGCTTTATAAAGATTTTCCTAATAAATTAGTCCGATAAAGCAAAATATCTAGTGATATATTTGTAACACTTAAGTCTCCACAACAAACATATGTTAGGCCTTAAAAAGTAAGTAATAAAATTTATGTTGTTTTATGTTTTTGTAATTTTTTGTTGTTGTTATTTTTATAATGTTAATTCCATCGTAAAAAACTGAACCTTTGTTTCTGTCACTTTCACGATTTAGGCTAAATAAAATAAATGTCAATTTTGAAAACATTTTTCCAAACACTTTTCGACCAAATGAATAGAAGGAAGAAAATTCTTATATAAAAGAGCAAAAAGGGAATAAACCTTTTAAACATGAAGACATTAAATCTCGAAAAGGTTAAAGGCAAATAAAACTTTTAAGGCCATCTTTGTTGTAATCACTCTAAGTCTTTGTGTTAAGTGATGGCGAATGAAGGTGTGTGAGTATATGTTACATTTAAGTAAAAAGAAAGATAAAAACGAATATTGAAACGGAAATGGAGGATAGAAAATTAAAATATTTAAAGACATACATATGTATGTACAATGTTCACATGTATAACTAGGCAAATTGAGGTGAAACGAATGTAATAAATATTCTTCCTTTTTTCGGTAATGATTTTAGTTAGAAAAAAGTTAAGGCTAAAACATGTATGAATATACATAGAAAAAATATGTCTGCATATAGTTAATAACAATGGAAAAGTTTTTAAAATTTTCCTATAGAAATGATAAAATTTTTAAAATTTTCCAATAAAAATATTGAAATTTTCTTTTAAAAATAGTCAAATTTTAAAAATTTCCTTATAAAAATATTAAAATTTTAAAAATTTTCCTATCAAAATAGTAAAATTTTCCTAAAAAAAATTTTTTCTATAAAAATAATCAAATTTTCAAAATGTTCAAATAAAAATACTAACATTTATAAAACTTTCTCATAAAAACAGTAAAATTAAATTTTTTTTTTTGTATTGTAAAATTTTCTTATAAAAATAGTAAAATTTTTTTCTTATAAAAATAGTAAAATTTTGAAAATTTTCTTATAAAAATAGTAAAATTTTGAAAATTTTCCTATAAAAAAAGTAAAATTTTGAAAATTTTCCTATAAAAATAGTAAAATTTTGAAAATGTTCCTATAAAAATAGTAAAATTTTGAAATTTTTCCTATAAAAATAGTAAAATTTAGAAAATTTTCCTATAAAAATAGTAAGTCTTTAAAAATGTTCCTATAAAAAAGTAAAATTTTAAAAATTTTCCTAAAAAATAGTAAAATTTGGAAAATAATCCTATAAAAATAGTAACATCTTTAAAAACTTTCCTATAAAATTGTAAAATTTCGAAAATTTAGCCAAATTAAGATAATCTTATTGACATTTAAACAACATTCTGACCGCAAACTATCTATCATGCCACATGTACAATTAGATTTCCATTTTCGATATCGATTGATATCTCTTCATGTTCGAGTGTATGAATGTCATAATTTTCACTCCTTACATGCCGGTTTATTGTCCTAAAAATTATAGGCGTAAGTACAAGTGGCCAGATAAATGTATGTCTCCAATGCATTAAGATTCAACTTTGATAATTATCGAAAATCAAATGGTAATTCAACTGTAATTATTGAACTACTAACCAAATAGCCTTCAAAATCTAAAGCAAGCTTTAAATCTCCCCCCACTCGTCCTATAGTCATTGATGACAGTTTTAGTTGTGAGACATTTTCTATGAGTGTCATTGGCATTATTGTTATAACAAATGACAAAACCAGTGACTGAAGCACAATTTTGATATGTTTGTGAATATTTGAAAAATATGAAATTGTGAAATGAAAACTTTATTCATGAACAAATTTCTTTGCTTCTTAGAAAATTTATTTAGTTTGATACCTGTCATTAACAGACCATAATGAGTTTGTTGTATGAATTGATTAATACAAGAATTCCTATATTCTAAAGAATATATCTACAATATAAAGATTATGCTAGATTTATATTTCAGATATCTATTAATTTCTGAAAAGGGCAATAACCTTATAAGCATTTTCAATTATATACAGAAATTGATTTGATTTTAATTATTATAATCATAATTTTCATGATTTGTAAATGTAAAATATATGTTTCGGACATTTACTTTTGTTCCACTTTGAGGGCTAATGTGTCAAAATTATTATGTTTAAATAAATTGTTTATTTAATTAATGTAGAAAGGCATTTATTATTACGATTAAGTCTAATGAAATGTTTTATCAAATACAAATATGGATTCTAATTTTGAAAATGATATTAATCTAAAAACGGGTGCGTATGATTGATATTCCCTTCAATAAAATAAAATCAATAATAATCATACGCCCCCATTTCTGACAACTTTTATTAGAGGCAAAATTTCGAAATTTTATTTAACTACCCCAGTAAAACTTTTCATTACCAAATAATGAGTTAAACAGTTAAACTATTGAACACGAACTACTTACTCATTCGCTGTTTAAGTCATTACATTAACATGGGGATGTCATTGGAGGCAAGTACTTACCAATTGCAGAAATGTAATGACTTGGGTAAGCAATTTGAAAGCAACAACAACAACAGCAACAACTTTTTTGTTGTTGTTTTATTAAAAACATATAATTTTAAACGAAATACAAAATTTTTTTTATGATCCCATGGGGGCTCGAACCCAGACCCTCCGACTGCTAGGCAGAGACTCTTCCACTGAGCTACTTCATATGTTGAAAACTTAGCAGCTTATAATTAATATAAACAATTTTTATTTTTAGATCCAAAATCATGTGAAAATAACTTTGTTTTTCTCTGCTTTTTTTTTTTTGCTTTGTTGTAATTTTTGGAAAAATATTTTTATACGATTTTTTGTAATTATTTTAAAACTTTTTTAAAATTATTTTAAAACTTAAGCAATTTAAATCTTCTTTTTTTGTATAAGTTTTTACATACCCAGTAAAACTTTTCATTACCAAATAATGAGTTAAACAGTTAAACTATTGAACATGAACTACTTACTCATTCGCTGTTTAAGTCATTACGTTAACATGGGGATGTCATTGGAGGCAAGTACTTACCAATTGAAGAAATGTAATGACTTGGGTAAGCAATTTGAAAGCAACAACAACAACAGCAACAACTTTTTTGTTGTTGTTTTATTAAAAACTTATAATTTTAAACGAAATACAAAATTTTTTTTATGATCCCATGGGGGCTCGAACCCAGACCCTCCGACTGCTAGGCAGAGACTCTTCCACTGAGCTACTTCATATGTTGAAAACTTAGCAGCTTATAATTAATATAAACAATTTTTATTTTTAGATCCAAAATCATGTGAAAATAACTTTGTTTTTCTCTGCTTTTTTTTTTTTTTTGCTTTGTTGTAATTTTTGGAAAAATATTTTTATACGATTTTTTGTAATTATTTTAAAACTTTTTTAAAATTATTTTAAAACTTAAGCAATTTAAATCTTCTTTTTTTGTATAAGTTTTTACATAAGATTGACTCTTACTTACTTAAATGTTACAACCTGTTAAGGTCAAAGTCCGAGCATATTTTAGAATTCCATGGATTTCGATCTTGTGCGAATATTCTCCAATTTTATAGGCCAAGCTTTGAAAAATGTTCCTCTACTTGGTCTTTCTATCGAAGTTTCGGACATCCTCCTCTAATATTAGGTAGTGGGACATTTCAATTCTAATTTTATCCTCTTCATTGTATTTTTTTTTTTCAAGAGAGAGTTACTAGCCCGTAATCCTAACCCATCTTTACCGATCTTATGGGACAACTCTCGGAACATGTTAACTCACAATATTAATGGGTGTTAAACTAGCTCCCCGGGTGATACCACGAGGAGGTGTGTGTCCACAGTTGAGATGAAGGATGACCCAGATAAGTTTTGCTTACCAAGTTAAGACCAATTAGAATCGTGTTTGGTATTCAACATCCCCTACATAATCAAAATTGACTCATGATGGTATTTTTTCATTAACGTGAGTTAGTTTTACAAATTTTTTTTACAGAAGATAATATTTAAGTTCTTAAAATTCAAAAATCATTTAAAAAGACTCTTTTAATAAAAAAAACTAAAAAAAATTGTTGCCCTTGGTGGGATTTGAACCGGGGCCATTCAGCTTAAATTACCATCTTAATTACAAATAAGTGCTTCTGTAATAACTTATTATTTATTCGGATGGTATGTTGTAGTCGTTACAAGGTAACCAGTTATCAGAGTACTTGCCATTACTAAAGTTTTGCTGGGACGTTTAATAAAAATTTATAAGCCTTTATAATTAAGAAAAAATCAGAAATCTACTTTATTATAAGAAGATTTTAAAAACTTTACTATTTTTAAAGGAAAATTTTTAAAATTTTACTATTTTTATAAGAAAATTTTAATAATTATACTTTTTTTATAAAAAAAAATTTCATAATTTTACTGTTTTTTATATAAAATTTTGCTTTTTTTCTAGGAAAATTTTCAACATTTTACTATTTTTATGGGAAAATTTTTAAAATTTTTCTATTTTTATAGGAAAATTTTTAAAAGTTTACTATTTTTATAGGAAAATTTTTAAAATTTTACTATTTTTATAGGAAAATTTTCAGAATTTTACTATATTTATAGGAAAATTTTCAAAATTTTACTATTTTTATAGTAAAACTTTCAAAATTTTACTATTTTTATAGTAAAATTTTCAAAATTTTACTATTTTTATTTAAAAATTTTCAAAATTTTACTATATTTATAGTAAAATTTTCAAAATTTTACTATTTTTATAGTAAAATTTTCAAAATTTTACTATTTTTATAGTAAAATTTTCAAAATTTTACTATTTTTATAGTAAAATTTTCAAAATTTTACAATTTTTATAGTAAAATTTTTAAATTTTACTATTTTTATAGTAAAATTTTCAAAATTTTATTATTTTTATAGTAAAATTTTACTATTTTTATAGTAAAATTTTACTATTTTTATAGTAAAATTTTACTATTTTTATAGTAAAATTTTACTATTCTTATAGTAAAATTTTACTATTGTTATAGTAAAATTTTCAAAATTTTACTATTTTTATAGTAAAATTTTCAAAATTTTACTATTTTCAAAATTTTACTATTTTTATAGTAAAATTTTCAAAATTTTACTATTTTTATAGTAAAATTTTCAAAATTTTACTATTTTTACAGTAAAATTTTCAAAATTTTACTGTTTTTTACAGTAAAATTTTCAAAATTTTACTGTTTTTATAGTAAAATTTTCAAAATTTTACTATTTTCATAGTAAAATTTTCAAAATTTTACTATTTTTATAGTAAAATTTTCAAAATTTTACTATTTTTATAGTAAAATTTTCAAAATTTTACTTTTTTTATAGTAAAATTTTCAAAATTTTACTATTTTTATAGTAAAATTTTTAAGATTTTACTATTTTTATAGTAAAATTTTCAAAATTTTACTATTTTTATAGTAAAATTTTCAAAATTTTACTATTTTTATAGTAAAATTTTCAAAATTTTACTATTTTTATAGTAAAATTTTCAAAATTTTACTATTTTTATAGTAAAATTTTCAAAATTTTACTATTTTTATAGTAAAATTTTCAAAATTTTACTATTTTTATAGTAAAATTTTCAAAATTTTACTATTTTTATAGTAAAATTTTCAAAATTTTACTATTTTTATAGTAAAATTTTCAAAATTTTACTATTTTTATAGTAAAATTTTCAAAATTTTACTATTTTTATAGTAAAATTTTCAAAATTTTACTATTTTTATAGTAAAATTTTCAAAATTTTACTATTTTTATAGTAAAATTTTCAAAATTTTACTATTTTTATAGTAAAATTTTCAAAATTTTACTATTTTTATAGTAAAATTTTCAAAATTTTACTATTTTTATAGTAAAATTTTCAAAATTTTACTATTTTTATAGTAAAATTTTCAAAATTTTACTATTTTTATAGTAAAATTTTCAAAATTTTACTATTTTTATAGTAAAATTTTCAAAATTTTACTATTTTTATAGTAAAATTTTCAAAATTTTACTATTTTTATAGTAAAATTTTCAAAATTTTACTATTTTTATAGTAAAATTTTCAAAATTTTACTATTTTTATAGTAAAATTTTCAAAATTTTACTATTTTTATAGTAAAATTTTCAAAATTTAACTATTTTTATAGTAAAACTTTGAAAGTTTTACTATTTTTATAGTAAAATTTTCAAAAATTTTACTTTTTTTATAGTAAAATTTTCAAAATTTTACTTTTTTTTATAGTAAAATTTTCAAAATTTTACTATTTTTTATAGTAAAATTTTCAAAATTTTACTATTTTTGTAGTAAAATTTTCAAAATTTTACTATTTTTTATAGTAAAATTTTCAAAATTTTACTATTTTTTATAGTAAAACTTTGAAAATTTTACTATTTTTTTCCAAATTTTACTATTTTTATAGTAAAATTTTCCAAATTTTACTAATTTTATAGCAAAATTTTCCAAATTTTACTATTTTTATAGTAAAATTTTCCAAATTTTACTATTTTTATAGTAAAATTTTCAAAATTTTACTATTTTTATAGTAAAATTTTACTATTTTTATCGTAAAATTTTAAAATTTTACTATTTTTATAGTAAAATTTTCAAAATTTTACTATTTTTATAGTAAAATTTTCAAAATTTTACTATTTTTATAGTAAAATTTTCAAAATTTTACTGTTTTTATAGTAAAATTTTCAAAATTTTACTATTTTTATAGTAAAATTTTAAAAATTTTACTATTTTTATAGTAAAATTTTCAAAATTTTACTATTTTTATAGTAAAATTTTCAAAATTTTACTATTTTTATAGTAAAATTTTCAAAATTTTACTATTTTTATAGTAAAATTTTCAAAATTTTACTATTTTTATAGGAAAGTTTTCAAAATTTTACTATTATTACAAGATATTTTTCAAAATTTTACTATTTTCAAAAAAAATAAAAAAATGTTACTATTTTTATAGGAAAATTAAAAAATATATATATTTTTATAGGATTATTTGTAAATGTTTCATCTTTTACAAAATTTTTGGCCTTAAGAATGTTAAGTCATTGAATATCTATCATACTTAAGTTTCATTTCTTGAAAATCTATCATAACAATTTCAATGAACCTAAGTCAAGGCATAGACCAATAATTACTTCCTCCGGTCTCTATTTCATCTTTAAAAATGGCAACAATACACAACATTTCCAGCTAATATTTCCAGTAATTGCCAGTAAATTAAAAAAGTAAAAGAAACGACTTCAAAGGCTTCGAAGAAAAGAAACAAAAACTACAATTATTTACAAAAGGCAACAATAAGAAATTGAAAAATGGGAAAATTTCATTTTTGTTTTCTTGTTTTTCTCAAAACGAAAAGCCATAAAGCAATCGACTTCCGTTGTTAATATACTAAACGGAAATCAAACTGTATCGCACACACACACACACACACCACAAGGGTTTTCATGTATACAAAAAGGAGGAGCAAAGCAAAGTAAGCGAAAGTAAGTCGAAGAAAGAAAGCGAAATGGGGAAGTTTATATAACAAAAAGTAAAGGAAATAAGTAAAGTTCAAATTTTACGCTTATTAACGTATTTTTGTGTCAAAAAGTAACAGAAATTAAAA
This sequence comes from Stomorhina lunata, assembly GCA_933228675.1. Lineage (NCBI taxonomy): Eukaryota > Metazoa > Arthropoda > Insecta > Diptera > Rhiniidae > Stomorhina > Stomorhina lunata. The sequence goes on along the minus strand of OW121740.1, from coordinate 35,786,085 downwards.
CTGGTATTTGATATATATTGCACCCAGTTTTCTTTAGTTAAGTCTTTATACACAAGTTTTTCTATATTAAGATCAGTTTGCTATAAAAAAAATCTATGGAAAAAATGTTATATAAAAATTTTTCTATATAATAAACTTTTAAACACAAATTTGTCTATAGAAAGTTCTGTTATACACAAATTTTTCCTTAGCAAAACTTGTTATACAAAATTTTTTTTACAGAAAAACCTGTTGTACACAATTTTTTCTATAGAAATATCCAAAAAATTTTCGATAGAAAAATATTTTATATACAAATTTTTTATAGAAAAATATATTATACACAAATTTTTCTGCAGCAAAATCTGTTATACACAATTTTTTTTTATAGAAAAATCTTTTATTCACAAATTTTTCTATATTAAAATCTGTTATATATAAAATTATTCTATAGAAAAATCTGTATTATACAAATTTTTCTATTGAAAAATTTGGTATTTCAATCCAAATTTTACTAAAGACAAATCTTGATCAAAATTTTACTAAAGACAAATTTTGATCTAAATTTTACTAAAGACAAATTTTGATCAATATTTTACTAACGACAAATTTTGATCAAAATTTTACTAAAGACAAATTTTGATCAAAATTTTACTTAAGACAAATTTTGATCAATATTTTACTAACGACAAATTTTGATCAAAATTTTACTAAAGACAAATTTTAATCCAAATTCTTCTAAAGACAAATTTTGATCAAAATTTTACTTAAGAGAAATTTTGATCAAAATTTTATTTAAGACAAATTTTGATCAAAATTTTACTAAAGACAAATTTTGATCAAAATTTTACTAAAGACAAATTTTGATCAAAATTTTACTAAAGACAAATTTTGATCAAAATTTTACTAAATACAAATTTTGATCTAAATTTTACTAAAGACAAATTTTGATCAACATTTTAAAAGGCAAATTTTGATCAAAATTTTACTAAAGACAAATTTTGATAAAATTTTACTTAAGACAAATTTTGATCAATATTTTACTAACGACAAATTTTGATCAAAATTTTACTAAAGACAAATTTTAATCCAAATTCTTCTAAAGACAAATTTTGATCAAAATTTTACTTAAGAGAAATTTTGATCAAAATTTTATTTAAGACAAATTTTGATCAAAATTTTACTAAAGACAAATTTTGATCAAAATTTTACTAAAGACAAATTTTGATCAAAATTTTCTTCCTCTGTTATCTGTTATATACAAATTTTTCTATAGAAAAATCTGTTATACACGAATTTTTCTAAAGAAAAATCTGTTATACACGAATTTTTCTATAGAAAAATCTGTTATACACGAATTTTTCTATAGAAAAATCTGTTATACACAAATTTTATCTATGGAAAAATATGTTATACACAATTTTTTCTATGGAAAAATCTATTATACACAAATTTTTCTATAGAAAAGTCTGTTATACACAAATTTTTGTATAAAAAAATCTATTACACATAAACTTTTCTATAGAAAAATCTGTTATACACAAATTTTTCTATAGAAAAATATTTTATGCACAAATTTTTCTATGGAAAAATCTGTTATATAAAAATTTTTCTATGGAAAAATCTGTTATACAAGAATTTTTCTATAGAAAAATCTGTTATATACGAATTTTTCTATAGAAAAATCTGTTATACACAAATTTTTCTATGGAAAAATCTGTTATACACAAATTTGTCTATAGAAAAATCTGTTATACACAAATTTTTCTATAGAAAAATCGGTTATACAAAAATTTTTCTACAGAAAAATCTGTTATACAAACATTTTTCTATAGAAAAATCTGTTATACATAATTTTTTCTATAGTTAAATCTGTTATACACATTTTTTGTTATAGAAAAATCTGTTTTACAAAAATTTTTTATAGAAAAATCTTTTATATACACAAATTTTTCTATAGAAAAATCTGTTACACACAATTTTTTTTAGAAAAATCACAAATTTTTCTACAAAAAAATTTAATATTCATATATTTTTCTATAGAGACATTTGTTATAGACACATTTTTCTATAGAGACATCTGTTATACACAAATTTTTCTATAGAAAATATGTTATATAAAAATTTTTCTATAGAAAAATCAGTTATGCACACATTTTTCCATAGAAAAAACTGTTGTACACAAATTTTCTATAGAGACATCTGTTATATACAAATTTTTCTATAGAAAAATCTGTTATACACAAATTTTTCTATAGAAAATCTGTTATACAAAAATTTTTCTATAGAAAATCTGTTATACAAAAATTTTTCTATAGAAAAATCTGTTATTCACAAATTTTTCTATAGAAAAATCTGTTATATTCAAATTTTTATATAAAAAAATATGTTATACACAAATTTTTCTATAAAAAAATCTGTTATAAAAAAATTTTTTATAGAAAAATCTGTTGTACACACATTTTTCTAAAGAAAAATCGGTTATACATACTAGAAATTTGTTCAAAAAGAAAAATATGTTTTATAGGAGTAAAGACGTTAAAACCCTCCCACAAACAGATAGAGGTCATGTTTTTTTTAAACACTTACCTTCCAAATCTTTTAGCCAAACTCAACAAATCAATATATTTTATTTATAAATCCCAAATCACTTTACCAATGTACGCACTTGGTTAATGTTTTCTTTATAATTTACCTTCCAAACTATGGACAGGCAAGTCCTAATTATCTGCCCCCTATCTCTATGTCCTTTTTTCTTTCACTGTTTCTCATAGTCATATGTATAAATAATTATTTAAACAATAACTAAAATTGAAATCAATTACAGATAATTGTTGCAACAAGCAAAACGAAACTTGTTTAGTTTTGACATACTTTTTCCCACCTTGAAAATATACACATCTATTTCACCACCCACACACATACGCTCATACATATGTATCCTCTGAATTAGAAAAATGAAATTAAACTAATTGGCCACAAATGCTCACAGGTATTCCAATACAAATACCTAAGAGTAACTAACAATTTACTTAGAATGAACCAAATATAAAAAAGCTACAAAAATTGTTGGAAAAAGTTTAAGGTAGAAAGAAATGTAATTAAATATCAAACAGAAAAAAAAATAGAAAATAGTACGGAAAAATTTAGGTGACTTGCAAGTGATTTTGATAATGGATTTTTAGAGACAATACACACATGTGTAAATATTACTTGTCAGTTTGTCAAATTGGACACGCAGCCAGTCATAGTCACATATGTATGTATGTTTGTTTGTATTTAGCAACACAAGCCAGAGAAAATCATATGAGGATTTTTGGACCTGAGGGTTAAATATGAGGCTCTTAGGCCTTACATAAAAATAAAAAAGTCAATGTCCTAAAGCGTGTGTTTTTAATGCAATAATTCTACCCTATATCAATACCTCTAATATATATTTAATACATCAATTAAAAGGAAAATATGTCTAGATTGTTTCACTGTTAATTTTTGACTTATATTCAAAAAAGTCTAAAACATTTTTGGAAAAAATGTTTAGGAAAACTAAAAGGTATATATTTTTCAAAATTATTTTTCAAATTTGACTTTAAATATCTAAAAAAAGTGTACAGGATCCATACATGCATTTCCATCGATTTTTGCAGTTATAAAGTTAATTTAATTGTTTAATAAAACAATTTAAATAATTTAAAAAAATATATACCCAATTGAGCGTTTTTTGCAAATAAAATTATGGTATACGGAAATTTTCCATTTTTTTTTTTATAAAATTCCATTTTCTTGATTCGTGAATAAATTTACGCTACTTTTTATTTTTTAAATCAAAAGGAAATATATAGGGCTTTATGACTGCTTTTCAGAAAGTTGCAAAATCGGCTTCACTTTTTTGTAATGTGTTCGTAAGCTCAAAAATTCTCAAAAAAAAAAATCGACAAATTTCGATCAATACTGTACTAGCGTAATTGTTGTACTGACTTCAAGAACCATATCCTCTACGAATATAAAATAAAATATTATCTTTTAGTAGATCAGTAAAATTTTTATCAAAATTTGTATTTAGAAAATTTTTGATAAAAATTTGTCTACACTAAAATTTGAATTAAAATTTGTCTTTCGTTAAATTTTGATCAGAAGTTGTCTTAAATAAAACATCTATTATAATTTATCTTTATTAAAATCTTGATCAAATTTTTACAGCCTTTCCTATAAAAAATTATATATAACTAAATTTTATATAGAAAAAATTGTGTGATTTTCTTTAGAAAAATTTGTGTATAAAAGATTTTTCTACAGAAAAATTTGTGTATAACAGATTTTTCTACAGAAAAATTTGTGCATACCAGATTTTTCTATAGAAAAATTTGTGTATAACAGATTTTTCTAAAGAAAAATTTATGTATAACAGATTTTTCTATAGAAAAATTTGTGTATAACAGATTTTTCTATAGAAAAATTTGTGTATAACAGATTTTTCTATTTGTGTATAACGGATTTTTCTATAGAAAAATTTGTGTATAACAGATTTTTCTATTTGTGTATAACAGATTTTTCTATAGAAACATTTGTGTATAACAGATTTTTCTATAGAAAAATTTGTGTATAACAGATTTTTCTATAGAAAATTTGTGTATAACAGATTTTTATATAGAAAAATTTGTATAGAAAATATTTTTCTATAGAAAAATTTGTAAATAACAGATTTTTCTATAAAAAAAATTGTGTATAACAGATTTTTCTATAAAAAATTTGTGTATAACAGATTTTTCTATACAAAAATTTTGTATAACAGATTTTTTTATAGAAAAATTTGTGTATAACACAAATTTTTTTATAAAAAAATCTGTTATACAAAATTTTTGTATAGAAAAATCTGTTATACACAAATTTTTTATAGAAAAATCTGTTATACACAATTTTTTTATGTATATAAGAGATTTTTCTATAGAAAAATTTGTGTATAAGAGATTTTTCTATAGAAAAATTTGTGTATAAGAGATTTTTTTGATCAAAATTTGTCTTTTAGTAAAATTTTTATTAAAATTCGTCTTTAGAAAATTTTTGTTAAAAATTTGTCTTTAGTAAAATTTTTATCAAAATTTGTCTTAAGTAAAATTTTGATCAAAATTTGTCTTTATTAAAATTTTGTTCAAAATTTGTCTTTAATAAAATTTTGATCAAAAATTTGTCTTTTTTAAAATTTTGATCAAAATTTGTCTTTAGTAAAATTTTAATCAAAATTTGTCTTTAGCAAAATGTTGATGAAATTTTGATAAAAACTTGTCTTTGGTAAAATTTTGACCAAAATTTTTGTTAGTAAAATTTTGTTCAAAATTTGTATTTAGTAAAATTTTGATCAAAATTTGTCTTTAGTAAAATTTTGATCAAAATTCGTCTTTAGTAAAATTTTGTTAAATATTTGTCTTTAGTAAAATTTTGTTAAAAATTTGTCTTTAGTAAAATTTTAATCAAAAATTTTTTTTAGCAAAATTGTTATCGAAATTTGTCTTTAGTGAAATTTTATTCACAATTTGTTTTTAGTAAAATTTTGTTCAAAATTTGTCTTTAGTAAAATTTTGTTCAAAATTTGTTTTTAGTAAAATTTTGTTAAAAATTTGTCTTTAGTAAAATTTTGATCAAAATTTGTCTTTAGTAAAATTTTATTCAAAATTCGTCTTTAGTAAAATTTTGTTAAAAATTTGTCTTTAGTAAAATTTTAATCAAAATTTTTCTTTAGCAAAATTGTTATCGAAATTTGTTTTTAGTGAAATTTTATTCACAATTTGGCTTTAGTAAAATTTTGTTCAAAATTTGTTTTAAGTAAAATTTTGATCAAAATTTGTCTTTAGTAAAATTTCGATCAAAATTTGTCTTTATTAAAATTTTGTTCAAAATTTGTCTTTAGTAAAATTTTGTTCAAAATTTGTTTTTAGTAAAATTTTGTTAAAAATTTGTCTTTAGTAAAATTTTGTTAAAAATTTGTCTTTAGTAAAATTTTGTTAAAAATTTGTCTTTAGTAAAATTTTAATCAAAATTTTTCTTTAGCAAAATTGTTATCGAAATTTGTCTTTAGTGAAATTTTATTCACAATTTGGCTTTAGTAAAATTTTGTTCAAAATTTGTCTTAAGTAAAATTTTGTTCAAGATTTGTCTTTTTTAAAATTTTGTTAAAAATTTGAATTTATAGAATTTCGGTCAAAAGTTTTCTTAAGTGAAATTTGAAGGCATCAATAGCCCATGCCTTTGGTTTTTTCCTTCTAGGAAGATGTTCTCAAATTAATTTAAGTTCTTTTATTAGAATTTTTTTTGTCAATTTTTGTATGTATTTGATTTACGGAGCACAAGTCTATCAAAATTGTTTATTGTTTGTTTGATTTAATTGGGGACAATGTAATTATTTCTGAAAGTAATTAAGTTTGAAAAGGTTTTTAGACATTTCGTTTTTTGTTGGACAAAAATATTTAGTTAAAAATTTATTTGAGTAGGCAGTAATTTACTTAATATCTATATGAAAGTAAGAAGATATGAAAATTGACAATAGAAATAATTCAATTTAAAAAGATTTAAAAGTTGTATCCTTTTGTCTTAAACCCTGAGTAAGGTCTTATTTCATAGTCATATTATCAGATTAAAGTCGAATACTGGGACTTATACTAACACTTTATCCAAAGACTTAATAATACAAATTTGTTGCATTTCCATATTTTGAATTGACGTATGGTCGTTTTGAAAAGTCCCATGAAAAAATATACCGTTTTTACTAATTCTAATTCGGAGACAAATAATGCAAACGATTATCCAATGAGAGAAAGCTAAGACACACACATGTGCTCATGAAATGTATGTTTGTTTGTGCGTCTATGTGTTTTTCCTTATTCTGTATCCACTTTAATCTCACTTTTGGCAGTTTTGGGGGTTTAAACAACCAAATTTTCTGAAATCAATACATCGGAACTCATAAAAGCACTAGTTCTGACAATGTTATAAATTAAACTTTCATCACTAAATTCCTACAACAAGTCTTTAATAAATTTATATATAGTTTATGCATAAGGGGTTTCACTAATTATAAAAATCTGAATATTCCCTTGTCCTCATGAAATATAGCAAATAACAAATGTCCACTTTTAGTAAATAAGCGATTTTATAATTAGCTTTTATTCATTACCATTAAAAAAGGAAAATCATCTTCAAAAAATATTATCTTTATTCTATCTTTATTCAACTGTTCAAATTTCCTCAACCATATTTTGTTTATTTTTCTTTTAAATAATAAGTTAATTATAGTTATTAGACAATGGTGGTCTTTAATACTGATGACTCTAATTGTATAAACCGCTTTTGCTGTTGTTGCTTCATATCTCCTACTCTTGATGTCTAAGGGAAAGAATAACAAGAAAACAAAACAATTTGATTAATTACTAAATTCATTAAATTGACCAACATACAATCACGCGCTTAGTTTATTAAGTTAATAATACTTTGTAGCAGAGAAAAATGAATATGAAATTCAAAATATTTGAATTATTCAAATAAAATATTTATTTCTATTTAATGTTCACAATTTTGAGAAATTAATGATAAAAGGAGGAGTCGAAGAAAATTCCATAACTCAAGTAAATACTTGTCAATTTTATTGTACTTGATTCTTAAAATAAAAATTCTTCAAATAAAATTCATGAGGTTAGTAAATAGAGTAAATTATTGAGGTATTTGTGTAAACAAATATTCATTAACTTTCATTTCCTGGAAAAAAGTAACACTAGTCAACAAAAGAATTTACATTGGTACCAGCAAAAGTAACGCAAAAATACCGATGGGATTTCAATCACATATAAAATGTTCATATGCATTAATTAAGATTTTCTTAATTATGTAAAAATATTCATGTCGACTAGTGTAATTAATGTATTTGTATTTCAGAGGTGGCAGAAATAGGTAAATATACAATAACAAGTACTAAAGTCATCTAGTTAGGCCTTGCACGTCAGTAATTTAGGAAAATTCCAATAATTGATACTAACATTTTGGTTTGTCACTAAATTAGCCATGAACTAAGAAATTCAATGAACTTTTGAATAATGTCAATGTTTAATTAATCAATCGATATGGACTAAATTCTAAAGTAAAACATGTCATTCATTTGACCAAATAGTTCAATTCTAATTCAAGTTAAGTTCTAGTTCAGTTCTAGTTCAGTTCTAGTTCAGTTCTAATTCAGTTCTAGTTCAGTTCTAGTTCAGTTCTTGTTCAGTTCTAGTTCAGTTCTAGTTCAGTTCAAGTTCAGTTCTAGTTCAGTTCTAGTTCAGTTCTAGTTCAGTTCTAGTTCAGTTCTAGTTCAGTTCTAGTTCAGTTCTAGTTCAGTTCTAGTTCAGTTCTAGTTCAGTTCTAGTTCAGTTCTAGTTCAGTTCTAGTTCAGTTCTAGTTCAGTTCTAGTTCAGTTCTAGTTCAGTTCTAGTTCAGTTCTAGTTCAGTTCTAGTTCAGTTCTAGTTCAGTTCTAGTTCAGTTCTAGTTCAGTTCTAGTTCAGTTCTAGTTCAGTTCTAGTTCAGTTCTAGTTCAGTTCTAGTTCAGTTCTAGTTCAGTTCTAGTTCAGTTCTAGTTCAGTTCTAGTTCAGTTCTAGTTCAGTTCTAGTTCAGTTCTAGTTCAGTTCTAGTTCAGTTCTAGTTCAGTTCTAGTTCAGTTCTAGTTCAGTTCTAGTTCAGTTCTAGTTCAGTTCTAGTTCAGTTCTAGTTCAGTTCTAGTTCAGTTCTAGTTCAGTTCTAGTTCAGTTCTAGTTCAGTTCTAGTTCAGTTCTAGTTCAGTTCTAGTTCAGTTCTAGTTCAGTTCTAGTTCAGTTCTAGTTCAGTTCTAGTTCAGTTCTAGTTCAGTTCTAGTTCAGTTCTAGTTCAGTTCTAGTTCAGTTCTAGTTCAGTTCTAGTTCAGTTCTAGTTCAGTTCTAGTTCAGTTCTAGTTCAGTTCTAGTTCAGTTCTAGTTCAGTTCTAGTTCAGTTCTAGTTCAGTTCTAGTTCAGTTCTAGTTCAGTTCTAGTTCAGTTCTAGTTCAGTTCTAGTTCAGTTCTAGTTCAGTTCTAGTTCAGTTCTAGTTCAGTTCTAGTTCAGTTCTAGTTCAGTTCTAGTTCAGTTCTAGTTCAGTTCTAGTTCAGTTCTAGTTCAGTTCTAGTTCAGTTCTAGTTCAGTTCTAGTTCAGTTCTAGTTCAGTTCTAGTTCAGTTCTAGTTCAGTTCTAGTTTAGTTCTAGTTCAGTTCTAGTTCAGTTCTAGTTCAGTTCTAGTTCAGTTCTAGTTCAGTTCTAGTTCAGTTCTAGTTCAGTTCTAGTTCAGTTCTAGTTCAGTTCTAGTTCAGTTCTAGTTCAGTTCTAGTTCAGTTCTAGTTCAGTTCTAGTTCAGTTCTAGTTCAGTTCTAGTTCAGTTCTAGTTCAGTTCTAGTTCAGTTCTAGTTCAGTTCTAGTTCAGTTCTAGTTCAGTTCTAGTTCAGTTCTAGTTCAGTTCTAGTTCAGTTCTAGTTCAGTTCTAGTTCAGTTCTAGTTCAGTTCTAGTTCAGTTCTAGTTCAGTTCTAGTTCAGTTCTAGTTCAGTTCTAGTTCAGTTCTAGTTCAGTTCTAGTTCAGTTCTAGTTCAGTTCTAGTTCAGTTCTAGTTCAGTTCTAGTTCAGTTCTAGTTCAGTTCTAGTTCAGTTCTAGTTCAGTTCTAGTTCAGTTCTAGTTCAGTTCTAGTTCAGTTCTAGTTCAGTTCTAGTTCAGTTCTAGTTCAGTTCTAGTTCAGTTCTAGTTCAGTTCTAGTTCAGTTCTAGTTCAGTTCTAGTTCAGTTCTAGTTCAGTTCTAGTTCAGTTCTAGTTCAGTTCTAGTTCAGTTCTAGTTCAGTTCTAGTTCAGTTCTAGTTCAGTTCTAGTTCAGTTCTAGTTCAGTTCTAGTTCAGTTCTAGTTCAGTTCTAGTTCAGTTCTAGTTCAGTTCTAGTTCAGTTCTAGTTCAGTTCTAGTTCAGTTCTAGGTTCAGTTCTTGGTTCAGTTCTAGATTCTGTTCTAGATTCAGTTCTAGGTTCAGTTTTAGGTTCAGTTCTAGGTTTAGTTCTAAGTTCTGTTATAGGTTCAGTTCTAGGTTAAGTTCTAGGTTCCATCCTAGGTTTCGTTCTAGGTTCAGTTCTAGAGATTCAGTTTTAGGTTCAGTTCTAGGTCCAGTTTTAGTTTCAGTTCTAGGTTCAGGTGTAGATTCAGATCTAGGTTTAGTTCTAGGTTCTGTCATAGGTACAGGTGTAGGTTCAGCTCTAGTTCCAGTTTTAGGTTCAGTTCTAGGTTCAGCTCTAGGTTTAGTTCTAAGTTCTGTTATAGGTCCAGTTCTAGGTTAAGTTCTAGGTTCCATCCTAGGTTTCGTTCTAGGTTCAGTTCTAGAGGTTTAGTTTTAGGCTCAGTTCTAGGTCCAGTTTTAGTTTCAGTTCTAGGTTCAGGTATAGATTCAGTTCTAGTTTTAGTTCTAGATTCTGTCATAGGTACAGGTGTAGTTTCAGTTCTAGGTTCAGTTCTGGGTTCAGTTTTAGGTTCAGTTCTATGCTCAGTTCTTGGTTTAGTTCTAGGTTTTGTTCTACTTTCACTTCTAGGTTCAGTTCTACGTTGAGTTCTATGTTCAGTTCTAGGTTCAGTTCTAGATTCAGGTTTAGATTCAGTTTTGGGTTCAGTTCTAGGTTCAGTTCAGTTTTAGGTTCAGTTTTAGGTTCTGTTCTAAGTTCAGTTCTAGGTTCAGTTCTAGGTTCAGTTCTAGATAAAGTTCTAGGTTCAATTCTAGGTTCAGTTCTAGTTTTAGTTCTAGGTTCAGTTCTAGGTTCAGTTCTAGGTTTGGTTCTAGGTTCAGTTCTAGGTTCAGTTCTAGGTTTAGTTCTAGGTTCAGTTCTAGGTTCAGTTCTAGGTTTGGTTCTAGGTTCAGTTCTAGGTTCAGTTCTAGGTTCTCTTCTACATTGAGTTCTTTCTATGTTCAGTTCTAGGTTCAGTTCTAGGTTCAGTTTTAGGTTCAGTTCTATGCTCAGTTCTTGGTTTAGTTCTAGGTTTTGTTCTACCTTCACTTCTAGGTTCAGTTCTACGTTGAGTTCTATGTTCAGTTCTAGGTTCAAGTTTAGATTCAGTTTTGGGTTCAGTTCTAGGTTCAGTTCTAGGTTCTGTTCTAAGTTCAGTTCTAGGTTCAGTTCTAAGTTCAGTTCTAGATAAAGTTCTAGGTTCGTTCAAGGTTCAATTCTAGGTTCAGTTCTAGGTTTAGTTTTAGGTTCAGTTCTAGGTTCAGTTCTAGGTTTAGTTCTAGGTTCAGTTCTAGGTTCAGTTCTAGGTTCTCTTCTACGTTGAGTTCTTTCTATGTTCAGTTCTAGGTTCAGTTTTAGGTTCAGTTCTATGCTCAGTTCTTGGTTTAGTTCTAGGTTCAGTTCTAGGTTTTGTTCTACCTTTACTTCTAGGTTCAGTTCTACGTTGAGTTCCATGTTCAGTTCTAGGTTCAGGTTTAGATTCAGTTTTGGGTTCAGTTCTAGGTTCAGTTCAGTTTTAGGTTCAGTTCTAGGTTCTGTTCTAAGTTCCGTTCTAGGTTCAGTTCTAAGTTCAGTTCTAGATAAAGTTCTAGGTTCGTTCTAGGTTCAATTCTAGATTCAGTTCTAGGTTTAGTTCTAGGTTCAGTTCTAGGTTCAGTTCTAGGTTTAGTTCTAGGTTCAGTTCTAGGTTCAGTTCTAGGTTCTGTTCTAGGTTCAGTTCTAGATTCAGTTCTAGATAAATTTCCAGATTCAGTTCTAGGTTCAGTTCTAGGTCCAGGTTTAGATTTAGTTCTAGTTCGGTTCTAGTTCAGTTTATTTATTATACCCTTCACCAATAGGTGAAAGGGTATTATAAGTTTGTGATTCCGTTTGTAATTTTTTTATTAGTGATCGTAGACCCCATAAAAATTATACCGATCGACTCAGAATCGGGAGGAGAATCGATTAAGCGATGTCCGTCTGTCTGTCTGTCTGTCTGTCTGTCCGTCCGTCTGTCTGTCTGTCTGTTGAAATCAAGTTTCTGAAGCCCCTGGAGGATGGACTTACATAAATTATATATCAGATTTTAGGAAATTCTCCCGCAATGAACGCTATTAAATTTCATTAAAATCGGTTTATAAACACCGAAAATATCGAAAAAATACCAAAAATTAGACGAAAATTTTAAAATTTTTGATTGAAACACACTTTTAAATAACAAGAGAAAAAAGATACTCCTGGTGTACATGTGATAATATATTATATATCAGATTGTAGGAAATAGTTTCCCAAAACACTCTGTAAAATTTTATCAAAATCGGTCCATAAACAACTGAGATATCGCCAAAACATTGAATTTGATGTATCGCAAATTGCCCAAAGTTCGCATTAGAGAATGTTTGTTGAAAAAATGAAATGCAGAAATAGGAAAAACCATCCTCCTTTAGTACGGACCTACATAAATTTTATATCAGATTTTAGGAAATTCCCCCACCAAGCACGTTATTAAATTTTATCAAAAGCGGTCCGTAAACAATTGAGATATCGCAATAACACTACATTTGATGTACAGCAAATTGCTCAGAGTACGTGTCTAAGAAATTTTGTTTACATTTCGTAAGTATTGTTTCAGCGATATCTCAGGTGTTTATGGACCGATTGTGATGAAATTTGACATCGTTCTTTGTGTGAGGATTTTCTAAAATCTATACTCCACAAATCTGATTACGAATACCATTCAAACTGTACCGATCAACTTTGAATCGGCAGGAGAATCGATTTCGCGACCTCCGTCCGTCCGTCCGCCCGTCTGTTTTTTTGTCCGTCCGTCTACCTGTATGTAATTTTTATACCCTTCACCAATAGGTGAAAGGGTATTATAAGTTTGTGATTCCGTTTGTAATTTTTTTATTAGTGATCGTAGACCCCATAAAAATTATACCGATCGACTCAGAATCGGGAGGAGAATCGATTAAGCGATGTCCGTCTGTCTGTCTGTCTGTCTGTCTGTCTGTCCGTCCGTCTGTCTGTCTGTCTGTTGAAATCAAGTTTCTGAAGCCCCGGGAGGATGGACTTACATAAATTATATATCAGATTTTAGGAAAGTCTCCCGCAATGAACGCTATTAAATTTCATTAAAATCGGTTTATAAACACCGAAAATATCGAAAAAATACCAAAAATTAGACGAAAATTTTAAAATTTTTGATTGAAACACACTTTTAAATAACAAGAGAAAAAAGATACTCCTGGTGTACATGTGATAATATATTATATATCAGATTGTAGGAAATAGTTTCCCAAAACACTCTGTAAAATTTTATTAAAATCGGTCCATAAACAACTGAGATATCGCCAAAACATTGAATTTGATGTATCGCAAATTGCCCAAAGTTCGCATTAGAGAATGTTTGTTGAAAAAATGAAATGCAGAAATAGGAAAAACCATCCTCCTTTAGCACGGACCTACATAAATTTTATATCAGATTTTAGGAAATTCCCCCGCCAAGCACGTTATTAAATTTTATCAAAAGCGGTCCATAAACAATTGAGATATCGCAATAACACTACATTTGATGTACAGCAAATTGCCCAAAGTACGTGTCTAAGAAATTTTGTTTACATTTCGTAAGTATTGTTTCAGCGATATCTCAGGTGTTTATGGACCGATTGTGATGAAATTTGACATCGTTCTTTGTGTGAGGATTTTCTAAAATCTATACTCCACAAATCTGATTACGAATACCATTCAAACTGTACCGATCAACTTTGAATCGGCAGGAGAATCGATTTCGCGACCTCCGTCCGTCCGTCTGTTTGTTTGTCCGTCCGTCCATCCGTCCGTCCGTCCGTCTGTTTTTTTGTCCGTCCGTCTACCTGTATGTAATTTTTTCTGTTGTAGTCAAGTTTTTGGAGCTCCTGTTTTGTCGATATCTCAGGTGTTTATTTTGATGAAATTAAATAGCGTCCTTCGCAGGGGATTACCTAAATCCTGATGCATTCGGTAATTTGTGGTAGATATAATTTAGCGTTTAAGCGATGGTGTTTTGATCGACAATGATAAAATTCAGGGTGGGACAATATCCTAAAATTTTGTGTAAAATCCAGGAGCTCCACAAATCTGATTTTAGCAGACAGACACTCTGCATTAATCTTAATTTTGTGTCTGACTTTTGAACATTATGATAACATTTGAGAATGTATTATATATCAAATTATAGGTAATCTTCCTAGGAAGTACAAAAATGCAGCTAACTACATGATATCCGTTCAAAACCTACATATGTATGTAAGTATCTCACATATCAACGACAATTTAAATTTTTTAAATGCAATTGGGAGAAATCCATTCACGTTTGACAATTGATCCCGTATAACTTCGGCTAAGATACGATGATGACATTTAGTATAAAGACGTTGTACAATATTGATATTCAGGGCGATAGCGTCTAAAATAAACTTTTTAGAGGGACAACATTTGACAAAAGTATTTCTGATCTCTTGAAAAGTTCGATATTGAAAATGGGGGAGCTCTATTCACATTTAGTGAAATCTCCCATATAACCCCGACCGGGGATCGATTTAATGCTGATAAATTAAATCACATTAAAATTGCACAAGGAACTAGAGCAAAACTTTCCAAACATCCATAGGACAGATCGAAAGAACAATACATCCCAAATATTATTGATGAAGTGTTCATTTTAATTAATTAACTAACTTCAGATTAATAAGTAAATCTTTAATAACTTTTCCGACAAAACTGATATCCATCCATTCAAAAGCTATATATTTCACGTATGTATCTAAAACTAAGAGTGTATACCCTATAATTTTAAGGCTTATCATTGTTAAAGCTTTGACCTAAATCAGTCCGCTAACTTCAGAGTTTTACATAACTAATCAAGAACTTTTACTGGTGGAATAATTCGTACGAATTAAAGTGCACAACCCTCACTGGGCACTGTGTTTTTGGGTTGCATGCCAGAATACTTAAACTTCATCAAATCGATGTGCTATTGCAAATGTAAGGGCATCTACATTTTGAAGCATCTTTTCTGCATGGTTTATCTGGTCTATCGAACTTTATTAAATGTTCGTAAAATATGTGTATATTTTATTTCGAAGCTACTGGCTGGCTTAAATATGTATTCTCTACTTGTAGTCTAGTAATCATTATCTTTCACAAAGGGACCACTTTAGAACCCAAGTGAAGCTTCCCTAGACATCAGCCACCTGCCCAACCTAACCTTTGGGTGCATAACTATCCTAGATGATGACGCCACCGAAAAGCTTTTCTTTTTCCGACTCTTAATTTTAAAGACTCTTTGCATATAATACTAGTATAACCAAATTTTGCTAGGAATTACATTAAGTACTTTTGCAACACCATTGGTGAAGGGTATCCAAGATTCGGCAAAGCCGAATATACCACTCTTACTTGTTTCTGTTGTAGTCAAGTTTTTGGAGCTCCTGTTTTGTCGATATCTCAGGTGTTTATTTTGATGATATTAAATAGCGTCCTTCGCAGGGGATTACCTAAATCCTGATGCATTCGGTAATTTGTGGTAGATATAATTTAGCGTTTAAGCGATGGTGTTTTGATCGACAATGATAAAATTCAGGGTGGGACAATATCCTAAAATTTTGTGTAAGATCCAGGAGCTCCACAAATCTGATTTTAGCAGACAGACACTCTGCATTAATCTTAATTTTGTGTCTGACTTTTGAACATTATGATAACATTTGAGAATGTATTATATATCAAATTATAGGTAATCTTCCTAGGAAGTACAAAAATGCAATGATATCCGTTCAAAACCTACATATGTATGTAAGTATCTCACATATCAACGACAATTTAAATTTTTTAAATGCAATTGGGAGAAATCCATTCACGTTTGACAATTGATCCCGTATAACTTCGGCTAAGATACGATGATGACATTTAGTATAAAGACGTTGTACAATATTGATATTCAAGGCGATAGCGTCTAAAATAAACTTTTTAGAGGGACAACATTTGACAAAAGTATTTCTGATCTCTTGAAAAGTTCGATATTGAAAATGGGGGAGCTCTATTCACATTTAGTGAAATCTCCCATATAACCCCGACCGGGAATCGATTTAATGCTGATAAATTAAATCACATTAAAATTGCACAAGGAACTAGAGCAAAACTTTCCAAACATCCATCGGACAGATCGAAAGAACAATACATCCCAAATATTATTGATGAAGTGTTCATTTTAATTAATTAACTAACTTCAGATTAATAAGTAAATCTTTATGACTTTTCCGACAAAGCTGATATCCATCCATTCAAAAGCTATATATTTCACGTATGTATCTAAAACTAAGAGTGTATACCCTATAATTTTAAGGCTTATCATTGTTAAAGCTTTGACCTAAATCAGTCCGCTAACTTCAGAGTTTTACATAACTAATCAAGAACTTTTACTGGTGGGATAATTCGTACGAATTAAAGTGCACAACCCTCACTGGGCACAGTGTTTTTGGGTTGCATGCCAGAATACTTAAACTTCATCAAATCGATGTGCTATTGCAAATGTAAGGGCATCTACATTTTGAAGCATCTTTTCTGCATGGTTTATCTGGTCTATCGAACTTTATTAAATGTTCGTAAAATATGTGTATATTTTATTTCGAAGCTACTGGCTGGCTTAAATATGTATTCTCTACTTGTAGTCTAGTAATCATTATCTTTCACAAAGGGACCACTTTAGAACCCAAGTGAAGCTTCCCTAGACATCAGCCACCTGCCCAACCTAACCTTTGGGTGCATAACTATCCTAGATGATGACGCCACCGAAAAGCTTTTCTTTTTCCGACTCTTAATTTTAAAGACTCTTTGCATATAATACTAGTATAACCAAATTTTGCTAGGAATTACATTAAGTACTTTTGCAGCACCATTGGTGAAGGGTATCCAAGATTCGGCAAAGCCGAATATACCACTCTTACTTGTTGATTTTATAAATTTGTATATATATTTTACTGTTTTTCTCCTTGACTCCCTGCAACATTTCCTGCATTTTATCATAGTCAGATTAAAAGAGCAACCAACCACTTCAAAATGTCATTTCGTTAAAGTAGCGTAAAGGTTGTAAAAAAAGGACTGGATTGGCACATGTGTTTTAAATACTTTCAAATATTTTTTTTTCCTTTTTATACATTTTAGCTTTAACTGAGTGAAAAAGGAATACAACTACATTTTTTTTTTCTATACAATAGAAACCTGAAAACAAATAAATTTTTTACTTAAGTCTGCAGAAAAATACTTCAAAAAAGTTAAGGTAAAATGAATCTGAAGTTAGGGTTTACAGTTTTAGATAAAACTACAAATTTACTGTAGTTTCTCATATACAATATTTTTGAAAATTTCTTTTCATTCTAACACGTCTAATTCCTTTAAATGGATTTAAGATTTACTTTAAGCCACTAGAAAACTAACAACAATTTCAAATTCAAAATCTAAAAATTAGCTTTTAATCCTATTTTATACTCCTACAAAAATTATGGTATAAGAAAAAACTTGTTAGAGGACAGATTTTTCATGTTTTTATTATTTTTTTTACTTTACAAAGTTTTTGACAGATGCAACTAAATAAGTAAGTTATAAACTATGAATTCTAAATGAACTTTTTAAAATTGAAATATACTAGAACTGAACTAAAATAGAACTCAAATGAAGTTAACAAGAATTAATACATATGTAATTCCATAAAAAATACACATTAAAGAGATTTCAAAATCTGAAATACTCGATTTATATCTGCAGATAATCTGGCATCGTTACTACTGCTAAAACTTCCTGTTTAACATCCACAAAATAGCAATTCTTTTCCTTTCAGATGAAGTGACTTTAGAACATATACAAACACACACACACACAAATACATACATATGTTTCTGAGTTTGTCCACAACCAAAGACCTGAAGTCATGTTTATGAATGTATTGCTCTATTTTCCTGTTATTGTTGTTTTGGTATTATCCCTTTTCCCAGTAGATATTGATGTTGTTGTTGTTATCTTTGCTTACCTTTACTAAGTTTAAAGCTCAAGTTAGATTAAATACTTCCTATGCTTTTTTAATTGCTCTTACAGTCATCAGGATTGGAATTTACTTTTATATTTAGTTACTTTTCGAAAATGGAGTAAAATGTTAATAGGATTTTTTAACTTGTTTGGATTTGGTTGGTCTATTTTAGAAAAATGTAAATAGATTCAAATTCAAATGGTAATTGTGGAATAAGAATTCCATATTCAGACGAAACATATATTTATATAAAATAAATTTTATTCAAATAAACATTTCAGGAAGTTTTAAAAGGAATTGAACTACAATAAAAGAACTATTGAATTTATTTAGTTATCTAAAATGTAAGTGCAAGATATAACAGCTAGACAATACCGAAGTTTGACTAGACTATGACTAGACTATGACTAGACTATGACTAGACTATGACTAGACTATGACTAGACTATGACTAGACTATGACTAGACTATGACTAGACTATGACTAGACTATGACTAGACTATGACTAGACTATGACTAGACTATGACTAGACTATGACTAGACTATGACTAGACTATGACTAGACTATGACTAGACTATGACTAGACTATGACTAGACTATGACTAGACTATGACTAGACTATGACTAGACTATGACTAGACTATGACTAGACTATGACTAGACTATGACTAGACTATGACTAGACTATGACTAGACTATGACTAGACTATGACTAGACTATGACTAGACTATGACTAGACTATGACTAGACTATGACTAGACTATGACTAGACTATGACTAGACTATGACTAGACTATGACTAGACTATGACTAGACTATGACTAGACTATGACTAGACTATGACTAGACTATGACTAGACTATGACTAGACTATGACTAGACTATGACTAGACTATGACTAGACTATGACTAGACTATGACTAGACTATGACTAGACTATGACTAGACTATGACTAGACTATGACTAGACTATGACTAGACTATGACTAGACTATGACTAGACTATGACTAGACTATGACTAGACTATGACTAGACTATGACTAGACTATGACTAGACTATGACTAGACTATGACTAGACTATGACTAGACTATGACTAGACTATGACTAGACTATGACTAGACTATGACTAGACTATGACTAGACTATGACTAGACTATGACTAGACTATGACTAGACTATGACTAGACTATGACTAGACTATGACTAGACTATGACTAGACTATGACTAGACTATGACTAGACTATGACTAGACTATGACTAGACTATGACTAGACTATGACTAGACTATGACTAGACTATGACTAGACTATGACTAGACTATGACTAGACTATGACTAGACTATGACTAGACTATGACTAGACTATGACTAGACTATGACTAGACTATGACTAGACTATGACTAGACTATGACTAGACTATGACTAGACTATGACTAGACTATGACTAGACTATGACTAGACTATGACTAGACTATGACTAGACTATGACTAGACTATGACTAGACTATGACTAGACTATGACTAGACTATGACTAGACTATGACTAGACTATGACTAGACTATGACTAGACTATGACTAGACTATGACTAGACTATGACTAGACTATGACTAGACTATGACTAGACTATGACTAGACTATGACTAGACTATGACTAGACTATGACTAGACTATGACTAGACTATGACTAGACTATGACTAGACTATGACTAGACTATGACTAGACTATGACTAGACTATGACTAGACTATGACTAGACTATGACTAGACTATGACTAGACTATGACTAGACTATGACTAGACTATGACTAGACTATGACTAGACTATGACTAGACTATGACTAGACTATGACTAGACTATGACTAGACTATGACTAGACTATGACTAGACTATGACTAGACTATGACTAGACTATGACTAGACTATGACTAGACTATGACTAGACTATGACTAGACTATGACTAGACTATGACTAGACTATGACTAGACTATGACTAGACTATGACTAGACTATGACTAGACTATGACTAGACTATGACTAGACTATGACTAGACTATGACTAGACTATGACTAGACTATGACTAGACTATGACTAGACTATGACTAGACTATGACTAGACTATGACTAGACTATGACTAGACTATGACTAGACTATGACTAGACTATGACTAGACTATGACTAGACTATGACTAGACTATGACTAGACTATGACTAGACTATGACTAGACTATGACTAGACTATGACTAGACTATGACTAGACTATGACTAGACTATGACTAGACTATGACTAGACTATGACTAGACTATGACTAGACTATGACTAGACTATGACTAGACTATGACTAGACTATGACTAGACTATGACTAGACTATGACTAGACTATGACTAGACTATGACTAGACTATGACTAGACTATGACTAGACTATGACTAGACTATGACTAGACTATGACTAGACTATGACTAGACTATGACTAGACTATGACTAGACTATGACTAGACTATGACTAGACTATGACTAGACTATGACTAGACTATGACTAGACTATGACTAGACTATGACTAGACTATGACTAGACTATGACTAGACTATGACTAGACTATGACTAGACTATGACTAGACTATGACTAGACTATGACTAGACTATGACTAGACTATGACTAGACTATGACTAGACTATGACTAGACTATGACTAGACTATGACTAGACTATGACTAGACTATGACTAGACTATGACTAGACTATGACTAGACTATGACTAGACTATGACTAGACTATGACTAGACTATGACTAGACTATGACTAGACTATGACTAGACTATGACTAGACTATGACTAGACTATGACTAGACTATGACTAGACTATGACTAGACTATGACTAGACTATGACTAGACTATGACTAGACTATGACTAGACTATGACTAGACTATGACTAGACTATGACTAGACTATGACTAGACTATGACTAGACTATGACTAGACTATGACTAGACTATGACTAGACTATGACTAGACTATGACTAGACTATGACTAGACTATGACTAGACTATGACTAGACTATGACTAGACTATGACTAGACTATGACTAGACTATGACTAGACTATGACTAGACTATGACTAGACTATGACTAGACTATGACTAGACTATGACTAGACTATGACTAGACTATGACTAGACTATGACTAGACTATGACTAGACTATGACTAGACTATGACTAGACTATGACTAGACTATGACTAGACTATGACTAGACTATGACTAGACTATGACTAGACTATGACTAGACTATGACTAGACTATGACTAGACTATGACTAGACTATGACTAGACTATGACTAGACTATGACTAGACTATGACTAGACTATGACTAGACTATGACTAGACTATGACTAGACTATGACTAGACTATGACTAGACTATGACTAGACTATGACTAGACTATGACTAGACTATGACTAGACTATGACTAGACTATGACTAGACTATGACTAGACTATGACTAGACTATGACTAGACTATGACTAGACTATGACTAGACTATGACTAGACTATGACTAGACTATGACTAGACTATGACTAGACTATGACTAGACTATGACTAGACTATGACTAGACTATGACTAGACTATGACTAGACTATGACTAGACTATGACTAGACTATGACTAGACTATGACTAGACTATGACTAGACTATGACTAGACTATGACTAGACTATGACTAGACTATGACTAGACTATGACTAGACTATGACTAGACTATGACTAGACTATGACTAGACTATGACTAGACTATGACTAGACTATGACTAGACTATGACTAGACTATGACTAGACTATGACTAGACTATGACTAGACTATGACTAGACTATGACTAGACTATGACTAGACTATGACTAGACTATGACTAGACTATGACTAGACTATGACTAGACTATGACTAGACTATGACTAGACTATGACTAGACTATGACTAGACTATGACTAGACTATGACTAGACTATGACTAGACTATGACTAGACTATGACTAGACTATGACTAGACTATGACTAGACTATGACTAGACTATGACTAGACTATGACTAGACTATGACTAGACTATGACTAGACTATGACTAGACTATGACTAGACTATGACTAGACTATGACTAGACTATGACTAGACTATGACTAGACTATGACTAGACTATGACTAGACTATGACTAGACTATGACTAGACTATGACTAGACTATGACTAGACTATGACTAGACTATGACTAGACTATGACTAGACTATGACTAGACTATGACTAGACTATGACTAGACTATGACTAGACTATGACTAGACTATGACTAGACTATGACTAGACTATGACTAGACTATGACTAGACTATGACTAGACTATGACTAGACTATGACTAGACTATGACTAGACTATGACTAGACTATGACTAGACTATGACTAGACTATGACTAGACTATGACTAGACTATGACTAGACTATGACTAGACTATGACTAGACTATGACTAGACTATGACTAGACTATGACTAGACTATGACTAGACTATGACTAGACTATGACTAGACTATGACTAGACTATGACTAGACTATGACTAGACTATGACTAGACTATGACTAGACTATGACTAGACTATGACTAGACTATGACTAGACTATGACTAGACTATGACTAGACTATGACTAGACTATGACTAGACTATGACTAGACTATGACTAGACTATGACTAGACTATGACTAGACTATGACTAGACTATGACTAGACTATGACTAGACTATGACTAGACTATGACTAGACTATGACTAGACTATGACTAGACTATGACTAGACTATGACTAGACTATGACTAGACTATGACTAGACTATGACTAGACTATGACTAGACTATGACTAGACTATGACTAGACTATGACTAGACTATGACTAGACTATGACTAGACTATGACTAGACTATGACTAGACTATGACTAGACTATGACTAGACTATGACTAGACTATGACTAGACTATGACTAGACTATGACTAGACTATGACTAGACTATGACTAGACTATGACTAGACTATGACTAGACTATGACTAGACTATGACTAGACTATGACTAGACTATGACTAGACTATGACTAGACTATGACTAGACTATGACTAGACTATGACTAGACTATGACTAGACTATGACTAGACTATGACTAGACTATGACTAGACTATGACTAGACTATGACTAGACTATGACTAGACTATGACTAGACTATGACTAGACTATGACTAGACTATGACTAGACTATGACTAGACTATGACTAGACTATGACTAGACTATGACTAGACTATGACTAGACTATGACTAGACTATGACTAGACTATGACTAGACTATGACTAGACTATGACTAGACTATGACTAGACTATGACTAGACTATGACTAGACTATGACTAGACTATGACTAGACTATGACTAGACTATGACTAGACTATGACTAGACTATGACTAGACTATGACTAGACTATGACTAGACTATGACTAGACTATGACTAGACTATGACTAGACTATGACTAGACTATGACTAGACTATGACTAGACTATGACTAGACTATGACTAGACTATGACTAGACTATGACTAGACTATGACTAGACTATGACTAGACTATGACTAGACTATGTGGCAAATATTGAAGTTTAAATTTGTTTAATTTGTTTGTATTATTTATCCATTAATTCTCTACTCTAGGCCTAGGTCATTTTTGTTTTATATTTGACTTTTGTTGTAGTTATTTTTCGTTTTTCCCCTAAAAGCTTTGGCATTTGAAATTTGAACAAATGGAAAAAATGGCTGCAGCAACATTGAAACAGATGAACAATTTTCTTTCCATTTGCAATATGATAATTGCACCTGACACAACAACTACAACATGAACGATAAATGCAGCTATAATAAAAATTTTCCTCTAACAAAATAATCTATAAGATACACTCACATATGAAAAGCTTTGCATTGGGGAACATTTAAACATCCATGAAGTAGGTATTTACAGTTGAAACATTTAGGCCAAATGGAAATAAATTTCAAAAAAGAAAATTAAAAGCTGAAATATTAATTTGTCAGATAAACAGACATACTTTGTTTTGTTTAATATTCAAAATATTAAAACTATATTTAAATCAGGGCAAAAAGCATGTTAAGCTCAAGATGTCACCGTTTAAATTTAACGGGATATTTCCTATAGGGTCCTGTATGACAGCATGTGACTCTAGGCATTAGCTTATAAGTGTATAAGTATAAGTTTCTTGTTATTTACATGAGTATGTATTTGCGAATGTATGTAAATGTATGTGTATAAATACATATTGTAGCAAAAACATATGAATTATTTTACCATGCACTTGTACCAAAAACTACATTACAATTTGGCACTTGTCCCAGAAATTATGCAAATTTTTTCCTTATATTTTTCATTTCGTTTTAGTTTTTTTTTTCGTTTTATATTTTCTTTCTTTGCAACAACTGCAACTGCTTTTGGTTTGTAATAAGAGAGGAATGAATGAAGAAATACATGCATGTTCATATGGTACAGGCAGTACTAAAAGTTACTTAAATATGGTCAAATATGAATTATAACCTTAACTTTTAGTACTTATTAGACAGCACTTCTCAATTGACCCCCGCTATAGACCCCATCTACAAATTAGTGTATTAGCTGTTTAGAAGAAAGTGCATGTGACTTACAATACATACATAAGCCTGTCCCTCTATATATTTACCTATGTTATATATGAATGTATTAAATCCCCGTGTATATTTGTAGCAAATTTATATAATTGTATGCAAGAATTTCATGTCCTCTTAGTATATGAAATTTAACATTTGTACTTAACTACTTACCTTAAAGGTTAGATAACCAATTCTATTATAATCTACCTCAAAAAAAGAAAAACACAAACATTATTTCGTTCATTCTTTCACTCATTCATTTGTACAACCAAAACATTTATGCCTTCGTTACTCATGCTTTGTCACATTGACTTCAATCCTTACCCCTATCAGATCCTTGGAGATTTAATATGGTTAGATGGTTGATTATTTCATCACCATGTTACCAAGAAAATTTCGAATCAAACTTAGGCAGTTGATACTGCATTAAGAAAAGCTATAGCAGGAGAGTGCATATACGAATACAGAAGGACAGACAGACAAACAGTCAAACCATAAGTATCTACATTCTACAACAAAACAGTATCATGTTAAATTATGATAATCACTTAAATTAGAGTGAAAACAACATGTAAAAATGTTCATTTGTACTAACACTAATCGTACATAAATACATACCGACGAAATGTTTAAGAAAGAGTCGGTCAGGTCGAATTAGTAGAGGCAATAGTATGAGTATCAGTATTATCATCAGCATAAAGTATTAGTATCAATCAGTATAACTATCGGTATTATTATTATTATTAGTATCAGTATTAGTATCAGTATTAGTATCCGTATTAGTATCAGTATTAGTATCAGTATTAGTGTCAGTATTTGTATCAGTATTAGTATCCGTATTAGTATCCGTATTAGTATCAGTATTAGTATCAGTATTTGTATCAGTATTAGTATCAGTATTAGTATCAGTATTTGTATCAGTATTAGTATCAGTATTAGTATCAGTATTAGTATCAGTATTAGTATCCGTATTAGTATCAGTATTAGTATCAGTATTAGTATCAGTATTAGTATCAGTATTAGTATCAGTATTTGTATCAGTATTAGTATCAGTATTAGTATCAGTATTAGCATCAGTAATAGTATCAGTTTAAGTATCGGTATTAGTATCAGTACTAGTATTAGTATAAGTATTAGTATTGGAAAGAATTAATATCAATTAATATCAGTATTGGTATCACTTTTAGTATCAGTATTAGTATCAGTATTAATCAGTAGTAGTATAAGTGAGGCCGCATACTCCACTGGTAGTCAAGGATTACAGAAGTATTATCATTAGTATCAGTCCTAGCATCATTATAAGTATCTGAATTAGAAAAACTATTAATCAGTATTAGTATTAGTATCAGCATTAATTAGTATTAGTACCATTATGACTATTAGTGGCAGTGTCAGTATCGGTATAAGGATCAGTATTAATATCAGTATTAATATCAATGTTACTATCAGCATTAGAAGCAGTATTAGTATCCGTATGAGTAATAGTAAGAGTAATAGCATCAATATTCGTATTAGTATTGCAATCAGTTTTAGTATCAGTTTTAATATCAATATTAATATCAGTACCCATATTAGTATTAGTATTAGTACTAATATTTAGTATTCCATTTATTATAATAGCGATATTAACATTAGTAACATTGTATTGTAGGGTGCAAACTTTCCCATACATACACACGTAGACCT
Organism: Stomorhina lunata; assembly: GCA_933228675.1. Classification (NCBI taxonomy): domain Eukaryota; kingdom Metazoa; phylum Arthropoda; class Insecta; order Diptera; family Rhiniidae; genus Stomorhina; species Stomorhina lunata. The sequence continues at coordinate 35,759,650 of OW121740.1, read as the reverse complement.
AAGAACATACACCCATACAAACATATGTAAATATAGGAACATTATGATTTTCCTCAAAGTATCTTAAAATAAAAAAAAACATACATATTCAGAAAGAAGTTTTCTTTAATTTTTCTTTTTTCCACATTCTTCTTTTTTTTTTTTTTTTTTGTTCTCTTTCGTGTTCTTGCACTTGTCCTTATTAGTGAAGGATCCTGAGGTGTTTCAATGGATTGTTATGACATTCCTCATAACTTGGATGTGAAAACGTCGTGGGATTTTATTAGTTTTTTGGGGAATCACATTTTGCTTGCGGTTATGCGAAAAGTTACTCTAAAGCGGATTATATTTTTTGTTCGGTAATTGAGATATTATGCATGAAAGAACCTATGAAATATTAATATTTATTGGATAAATTAATAATGGCAACGAGATAATTAATCCTATTCATTTTGTATTAGGTTTTTGGGTTTAGTTGGGAACATTTTTAATTATAATTAAATATAATTATCCATTTTATGGAGATTTTAATTTAAATTTAAAAGAAAATATTTCCTGGAAACGGATTTGTGGGACAGGATTTCATAATTGTATTATAATAATGTGTATAGTAATAATGTTTTGTATCCCTACCATAAGGGGATGTTGCTTTGATGAAAGTGATTGTAAAATCTTTAACTCTTGTTCTGATATTTGATGCCATTTGATACCATTTAAGGGACTAGGACTCATAGGGAAGCTATAGTAAAGTATAGGTCGATTTCACCAAAACATTTAAGTGGTAAGTTGGGAAAGTTTCTCCTCCGAACAACTATAATACTTTTAACGAATTTTCTTATATTAAAGTATAGCTTTCAAACCCTCTGCCCTTTTGGTCAATTTTTAAATAGAATAAATATTTGTATAAGTATTAGTGGCAGTATTAGTATCAGTATAACTTTTAATATTAGTATCAATGTAAGTAGCAGTATTATTAAGTATCAGTACAGTAAATTTAAGTATCAGTATCAGTAAATTTAGTATTAATGTTAACACCAGTATTAGTATACATTTCAGTAATATTATCAGTATTAATATCAGTAAAAGCCTAAGTATTAGTATCAGTGTTTGCATAAGCATTGGTATAAGTATTAGTAACAGTATTAGTACCAGTATTAGTATCAGCATTAGTATCAGTATTAGTATCAGTATTAGTATCAGTATTAGTAGCAGTATTAGTATCAGTATTAGTATCAGTATTAGTACCAGTATTAGTATCAGTATTAGTATCAGTATTAGTTTCAGTATTAGTATCAGTATTAGTATCAGTATTAGTATCAGCATTAGTAGCAGTATTAGTATCAGTATTAGTATCAGTATAAGCTTCAGTTTTAGTATATGAATTTGTATAAGTATTATTATCAGTATTAGTTACAGTGTTAGTATTAGTTTTTGGTCAATTGTAGTAATTTATACCAAATATTGTAGGTTCGATTTAGGGAAACTTTGCCCCTCTCCCCTACAGTTGAAACAATTATCCATATCTACCTTCAGAGTTTGTAAATTTAAAGTCTTCAATATTTGGATATTGAGTTATTATTAATAAAATAGAACAGGTTGGTCAGTTACAAACAGGATAGGAGCAGGAGGAGTTTCACGCCCTAAAAAAATATTATTTAGTATCTTTTTAATATTTCGAGTTAGATCCAGTGAATTTGAAAACCGAAAATGGAGTTTGGTTAGAAATGCGGAAATACAGGTGGTATAAAATTAAAGGGTCGTTTATTAAGCGATTCGTTTCTTTAATAAAATAATGTGTAGAGTATAACTTCATCCAAATGTCCGCCACGGTTTCCTAAAGTCGAACGCATAAGATATTAACAATATTCCATGAGAAATTAGTTTTAATTTGAGCGATAGCGATAGGATATGTTAGCTTTGAGAATTACTTTCACTTGGGACTACCATGCCCTCAAATCGCGTTCTGCCGTTGGCGTTCAGAATTACCAAAATTAGGCCAAACTAAGTTGATACTCCTTGACCTATAGCGCCCGCCATTTACAGTAAAAGTCTTTCCAACGTTTTCAATTAAATATGGACCGATATCTTCGCCAGCCAATAATCTACACCAAACAAAGATTTTTTTAGATGCCTTTTCAGCGATCACTAGTTTAACAAGCTCAAAGTTCAAAAATCCCTTTAAGAAGAGCCTTTAGCATCATTTTATAAACCGAGACACTTAAATTATAATTAAATTATATATTATATTCATGAGCACGTGTGTGTGCCTTAGCTTTCTCTCATTGGACAATCGTCTCCATTAGTTATTTCCAAACTAGAGTAAAAGCGGTATATTTAATTTTTCATGGGAGTTTTTAAAACGACCATATGGCAAATCAATGTATGGGAGTGCAACCTCTTCATAAATGTTTTTTTTTTTTTAATTAAGACCAGCACTCAGGGGATGGCCCCCAATTATGCTATGCATTGAGTTGAAACTAGGAAAATAGATTGTGGGAAGGAGGAAAAAGGGAGTTTGTGGACATTTGATTTGAATTTGCCTATATTGTGACTGTCAGGAAAAACTTCTGCCGGGAAGTGAATTCCACATACCTACTGGAGGGCTAAATAATGAATTTTGTATATTGTGTATATAGCTTATCGAAGTGTGTTGCGCAAACACGACCTGATATCGTTAGAACACAGTCCAAAGCAATACCGATAGAAGAGTGAGGCACAAAAAAGTAAATCAAGAAAAGTTATTATCATCATCAATACTAACAAGAAAGAAAGCTCTATAGCGGGTCAAGCCCGACCATACGATACCCTTCACCACTAAAGTCAAAGGTGTTCTGTTCCTGTATAAAGACAAATAGTTGCTAAATTTTGCCATCATACAAATATTTTCTCAAAACTTATATATTTAACCTGTTTCCGTCATTTGGACTTATATGAGATCTATGGTCAAATGTAAACCGATTATCTCGAGATTTGACAAATTGACGGACGGACGCGTTATGCGTTACATACATCAGCACAAACTTATAATACCCTTTCCACCTATGGTGGTGAATGGTATAAAAACTAATTTAAAGTATTCACATACTTCCGGTAATATGTCTTTGGTCCTCTATGTAGAATACTTCCCTTATAATACTTTAGGTCTTATATGATAATCTTTATAACATTAAATGACAATCTTAAAGAAACAAGTCTAAAAAACAACAACAACATCAAACTTTTTACCCAGCAACATTTTGCGCTCTAATCTGGCCGGAGTGAAATTGTGTAAGCCTAAATGCAGGCAACAAAAACTAAAGGTAAGGAAAGCCTAAATGCATACAACACAAAACTACTAAGAAACAAAACACACATACCGACATATCTTACATATTCATACACACATAAAAACAAATTTATAAAGCAAAAAATAAAATAAAATAAAAGTTGCAAAAATTCTTTAAAAACTTTTGATGTCACACTCAAATGTAGTTTGTCGTCGTAGTTGCTGCAGTGGAACTGAGTGAACGTATAAATTTTCGAATTGTTTTTGTTCTTCAAGCAATTCTTTCCAAGTTTCTCTCCTTTTTTTTGTTTTTTTCTTCAATTTTGGTATTTTGTTGAAATTTATGTTAATTTAAAAATCCTCTGTTTCTTTGAAAAAATAAAAGTAAAAGAAAACTGCTCTCATATAATAAAACTATGAACTTGAGAAGTTCATACATTGCTTGATGCTTTAAATGCGCCTGCAATTGCTGCATTGGTTGTGTGCGGCAGCTACATCCACAGCAGCTCCTGCTCTAGCACGAACTTCAAACCGCACGAAGCCAAATGAAATGAATTTACCAGGCCATGAGTTTTAAAAGAGAAAAAATAATAATAATAAAATAAAATTTTACATTAAATTCATGCTGCGGATATTTTATTATTACCTCAACACAATGTTATTTTTTTCATTATATTTTACTTGTTCTACTACTTTGCTACTCGGCTACAATTATTATTGCCATTGCTACTTTGACTACAACAACAGCTTCCACTTAATACTGGAATTACTACCACTAAAACTCTTTACTCTACCCCAAGTACTCGTTCTTTAGCTGCTTGCAAACAATGCCATTTTATTATTCTATTGAAATTTGAGATTTTACCTTTTTCAGGTAAAAACGACTAAGCGTAAGTACAAGTAGGAAATGGCAACTTTTTATAAGTTTTAAATTAATTTTAATAATTAAATTTAAATGGTAAGAGTTCAAGTTGGATAACAGTGGAACGCATCACCGCAATAACACTATTACTATGACTAGACTATGACTAGACTATGACTAGACTATGACTAGACTATGACTAGACTATGACTAGACTATGACTAGACTATGACTAGACTATGACTAGACTATGACTAGACTATGACTAGACTATGACTAGACTATGACTAGACTATGACTAGACTATGACTAGACTATGACTAGACTATGACTAGACTATGACTAGACTATGACTAGACTATGACTAGACTATGACTAGACTATGACTAGACTATGACTAGACTATGACTAGACTATGACTAGACTATGACTAGACTATGACTAGACTATGACTAGACTATGACTAGACTATGACTAGACTATGACTAGACTATGACTAGACTATGACTAGACTATGACTAGACTATGACTAGACTATGACTAGACTATGACTAGACTATGACTAGACTATGACTAGACTATGACTAGACTATGACTAGACTATGACTAGACTATGACTAGACTATGACTAGACTATGACTAGACTATGACTAGACTATGACTAGACTATGACTAGACTATGACTAGACTATGACTAGACTATGACTAGACTATGACTAGACTATGACTAGACTATGACTAGACTATGACTAGACTATGACTAGACTATGACTAGACTATGACTAGACTATGACTAGACTATGACTAGACTATGACTAGACTATGACTAGACTATGACTAGACTATGACTAGACTATGACTAGACTATGACTAGACTATGACTAGACTATGACTAGACTATGACTAGACTATGACTAGACTATGACTAGACTATGACTAGACTATGACTAGACTATGACTAGACTATGACTAGACTATGACTAGACTATGACTAGACTATGACTAGACTATGACTAGACTATGACTAGACTATGACTAGACTATGACTAGACTATGACTAGACTATGACTAGACTATGACTAGACTATGACTAGACTATGACTAGACTATGACTAGACTATGACTAGACTATGACTAGACTATGACTAGACTATGACTAGACTATGACTAGACTATGACTAGACTATGACTAGACTATGACTAGACTATGACTAGACTATGACTAGACTATGACTAGACTATGACTAGACTATGACTAGACTATGACTAGACTATGACTAGACTATGACTAGACTATGACTAGACTATGACTAGACTATGACTAGACTATGACTAGACTATGACTAGACTATGACTAGACTATGACTAGACTATGACTAGACTATGACTAGACTATGACTAGACTATGACTAGACTATGACTAGACTATGACTAGACTATGACTAGACTATGACTAGACTATGACTAGACTATGACTAGACTATGACTAGACTATGACTAAAAGGAAAATGTTCCTTTTATTTAAATTAATCGCAAATAGTACCAAAAAAGTTCTTAATTTAATTTTTGTATTAAATTATTTTAGTTTTTTTCTTTGAAGTGCGAATTAAATAAGTTGAAGTGCAAAATCGCGTGAGTCTTTTCAATTATATTAAAAATATATTAGACGAGTCTTCGATGTCGTCTAAATGTTGACACGTTAAATTGCATTTAAGGCCAATTGGCTACACGAGTTTCTAGAAATTTTATTCTTGAATTTATGTTCAAATTATGCCTAAATATTTTGAGGTAATTTAAGAAAATAAGGAGATGAGTGAAACATTGAGTTATAATAAAAAAATGTTATTGAATTTATTAAGGAATTTTATTTGAGTCTATAAGTGAATGAATTGAAATATTTGGGATATATGAATTTTGAATGAATTTGTATATATTAAACTAAATCCAATGATTTGTTTAGCTCGGAATGACCTAGTTTTAATAAAACCTTTATACCGAAATTAAATTAAATTCTCATAATTTTAAATCCTGCTTATAGGGTATATAAGGGTCGGAGTTGAACTTTATTACTTTTTAATATATTTTTGAATAATTTTTCAAATTTTTCAAATTTTACCTTGAAATTTTAAAGGAATAACCTAGAAAAATCAATGTCTATTTAAAATTAAGCGTTTTAAAAAACCTTGTACTACTACCATACGAGTATGAAAAAAAAAAACTTTCAAGTCGCGTGTTAAAACTGCAAACAATTTGTATTAACAATTGAAGTTTAATTTTATATGAACTTGCTAAAATTTTGAATTTTTTTGCTAGACCAACTTTAAAACATCAAAGTAACATAATAACGATGTGTTACGTTTTCATTATCCCTTTAAAAAGACCTTCAGACAATCGACAATGCCAGTCAGTTAAATGGGGGGAAAACCCTCTAAAAAAACTGCAACTGAGTTTTAAAAATTGCTTGAAATAACGAAATAAAATAAATTATTTCAATAGCAAATAAAAGTTTTTTATTTTGAAACTATAAAAGCTGTGATTGGTTTAAAGGTATTGGACTATAGACAGTCAGTTTATTTTTATGACTTCAAAAATTTTTTGAGAATGGAAAAGTTTAACTTTAAAGACAAGCAAGGTTAAGGCTGAAATTTTGTTAATTTAAAAAATCCCGTAAACACATTTTTGGGGGTGTCTTCGTAAGAAAAAGTTGTTAATAACAAATTATGAAGAAAATTTTGTTTATTGTTAAATAAAAAGTTTTAACAATGTTTCAAGATTGAATGATTGTATTACATTTTCTATTGATTAAGCATTTGTTGAGATTCTTCATATCAAGGAAATATGAAGAAAAAATTATGGAAGAAAAAAGTTTTAATTGAAGTCAATATAAAGGAAATTAAGTGTCTTCTTACAAATACCTTAAATGATAACTCAAGATATTGATTAATATTTGAAAAGTTTTTCCATTGAAAATTTTTCTATAGAAAAATTTTGCATTGAAAATTTTTATATAGAAAAATTTTTCCATAGAAAAAAAATTTTTCCATTGAAAATTTTTCTATAAAAAAAAAAAATACCATTGAAAATTTTTCTATAGAAAAATTTTTCCATTGAAAATTTTTCTATAGAAAAAAAATGTTTCCATTGAAAATTTTTCTATAGAAAAAACATGTTTCCATTGAAAATTTTTCTATAGAAAAAAATGTTTCCATTGAAAATTTTTCTATAGAAAAAAAATGTTTCCATTGAAAATTTTTCTACAGAAACATTTTTCCATTGAAAATTTTTCTACAGAAACATTTTTCCATTGAAAATTTTTCTATAGAAAAATTTTTCCATTGAAAATTTTTCTATAGAAAAATTTTTCCATTGAAAATTTTTCTATAGAAAAATTTTTCCATTGAAAATTTTTCTATAGAAAAATTTTTCCATTGAAAATTTTTCTATAGAAAAATTTTTCCATTGAAAATTTTTCTATAGAAAAATTTTTCCATTGTAAATTTTTCTATAGAAAAATTTTCTATAGAAAAATTTTCTATAGAAATATTTTTCCATTGAAAATTTTTCTATAGAAAAATTTTTCCATTGAAAATTTTTCTATAGAAAAATTTTTCCATTGAAAATTTTTCTATAGAAAAATTTTTCCATTGAAAATTTTTCTATAGAAAAATTTTTCCATTGAAAATTTTTCTATAGAAAAATTTTTCCATTGAAAATTTTTCTATAGAAAAATTTTTCCATTGAAAATTTTTCTATAGAAAAATTTTTCCATTGAAAATTTTTCTATAGAAAAATTTTTCCATTGAAAATTTTTCTATAAAAAAAATTTTCCATTAAAAATTTTTCTATAGAAAAATTTTTCCATTGAAAATTTTTATATAATATATAATTTATAGAAAAATTTTATATAATTTATAGAAAAATTTTCAAAAGAAAAATTTTTCTATAGAAAAATTTTCAATAGAAAAATTTTTCTATAGAAAAATTTTCAATGGAAAAATTTTTCTATTTTCTAGAAAAATTTTCAATAGAAAAATTTTTCTATAGAAAAATTTTCAATGGAAAAATTTTTCTATATATTTATATAGAAAAATTTTCAATAGAAAAATTTTTCTATAGAAAAATTTTTCCACTGAAAATTTTTCTATAGAAAAATTTTTCCATTGAAAATTTTTCTATAGAAAAATTTTTCCATCGAAAATTTTTCTATAGAAAAATTTTTCTATTGAAAATTTTTCTATAGAAAAATTTTTCTATTGAAAATTTTCAATAGAAAATTTTTTTTATTGAAAATTTTTCTATAGAAAATTTTTTTTATTGAAAATTTTTCTATAGAAAATTTTTCATTGAATATTTTTCTATAGAAAAATTTTTCTATTTAAAATTTTTCTATAGAAAAATGTTTCTATTGAAAAATTTTCTATAGAAAAATGTTTCTATTGAAAATTTTTCTATAGAAAAATTTTTCCATTGAAAATTTTTCTATAGAAAAATTTTTCCATTGAAAATTTTTCTATAGAAAAATTTTTCCATTGAAAATTTTTCTATAGAAAAATTTTTCCATTGAAAATTTTTCTATAGAAAAATTTTTCCATTGAAAATTTTTCTATAGAAAAATTTTTCCATTGAAAATTTTTCTATAGAAAAATTTTTCCATTGAAAATTTTTCTATAGAAAAATTTTTCCATTGAAGATTTTTCTATAGAAAAATTTTGCATTGAAAATTTTTATATAGAAAAATTTTTCCATTGAAAATTTTTCTATAGAAAAATTTTTCCATTGAAAATTTTTCTATAGAAAAATTTTTCCATTGAAAATTTTTCTATAGAAAAATTTTTCCATTGAAGATTTTTCTATAGAAAAATTTTGCATTGAAAATTTTTATATAGAAAAATTTTTCCATTGAAAATTTTTCTATAGAAAATTTTTCTATTGAAAATTTTTCTATAGAAAAATTTTTTTATTGAAAATTTTTCTATAGAAAAATTTTTCCATTGAAAATTTTTCTATAGAAAAATTTTTCCACTGAAAATTTTTCTATAGAAAAATTTTTCCATTGAAAATTTTTCTATAGAAAATTTTTCTATTGAAAATTTTTCTATAGAAAAATTTTTCTATTGAAAATTTTTCTATAGAAAAATTTTTCTATTGAAAATTTTTCTATAGAAAAATTTTTCTATTGAAAATTTTCAATAGAAAATTTTTTTTATTGAAAATTTTTCTATAGAAAATTTTTTATTGAATATTTTTCTATAGAAAAATTGTTCTATTGAAAATTTTTCTATAGAAAAATGTTTCTATTGAAAATTTTTCTATAGAAAAATGTTTCTATTGAAAATTTTTCTATAGAAAAATGTTTCTTTTGAAAATTTTTCTATAGAAAAATGTTTCTTTTGAAAATTTTTATATAGAAAAATGTTTCTATTGAAAATTTTTCTATAGAAAAATTTTTCTATTGAAAATTTTTCTATAGAAAAATTTTTCTATTGAAAATTTTTCTATAGAAAAATTTTTCTATTGAAAATTTTTCTATAGAAAAATTTTTCTATTGAAAATTTTTCTATAGAAAAATTTTTCTATTGAAAATTTTTCTATAGAAAAATTTTTCTATTGAAAATTTTTCTATAGAAAAATTTTTCTATTGAAAATTTTTCTATAGAAAAATTTTTCTATTGAAAATTTTCAATAGAAAATTTTTTTTATTGAAAATTTTTCTATAGAAAATTTTTTATTGAATATTTTTCTATAGAAAAATTGTTCTATTGAAAATTTTTCTATAGAAAAATGTTTCTATTGAAAATTTTTCTATAGAAAAATGTTTCTTTTGAAAATTTTTCTATAGAAAAATGTTTCTTTTGAAAATTTTTCTATAGAAAAATGTTTCTTTTGAAAATTTTTCTATAGAAAAATGTTTCTTTTGAAAATTTTTCTATAGAAAAATGTTTCTATAGAAAATGTTTCTATTGAAAAATTTTCTATAGAAAAATGTTTCTATTGAAAATTTTTCTATAGAAAAATTTTTCCATTGAAAATTTTTCTATAGAAAAATTTTTCCATTGAAAATTTTTCTATAGAAAAATTTTTCCATTGAAAATTTTTCTATAGAAAAATTTTTCCATTGAAAATTTTTCTATAGAAAAATTTTTCTATTGAAAATTTTTCTATAGAAAAATTTTTCTATTGAAAATTTTTCTATAGAAAAATTTTTCTATTGAAAATTTTCAATAGAAAATTTTTTTTATTGAAAATTTTTCTATAGAAAATTTTTTATTGAATATTTTTCTATAGAAAAATTTTTCTACTGAAAATTTTTCTATAGAAAAATTTTTCTACTGAAAATTTTTCTATAGAAAAATTTTTCTACTGAAAATTTTTCTATAGAAAAATTTTTCTACTGAAAATAAAATTTTTCTACTGAAAATTTTTCTATAGAAAAATTTTTCTACTGAAAAGTTTTCTATAGAAAAATTTTTCTACTGAAAATTTTTCTATAGAAAAATTTTTCTACTGAAAATTTTTCTATAGAAAAATTTTTCTACTGAAAATTTTTCTATAGAAAAATTTTTCTACTGAAAATTTTTCTATAGAAAAATTTTTCTACTGAAAATTTTTCTATAGAAAAATTTTTCTACTTAAAATTTTTCTATAGAAAAATTTTTCTACTGAAAATTTTTCTATAGAAAAATTTTTCTACTGAAAATTTTTCTATAGAAAAATTTTTCTACTGAAAATTTTTCTATAGAAAAATTTTTCTACTGAAAATTTTTTTATAGAAAAATTTTTCTATTGAAAACTTTTCTATAGAAAAATTTTTCTATTGAAAACTTTTCTATAGAAAAATTTTTCTATTGAAAACTTTTCTATAGAAAAATTTTTCTACTGAAAATTTTTCTATAGAAAAATTTTTCTACTGAAAATTTTTCTATAGAAAAATTTTTCTACTGAAAATTTTTCTATAGAAAAATTTTTCTACTATAGAAAAATTTTTCTATTGAAAATTTTTCTATAAAAAAATTTCTGTATCAAAAATTTTTTTATTGAAAATTTTTCTATAAAAAAAATTTTTTATTGAAAATTTTTAACTTCCTTGTAATTTTGCTGTTGTCCAATGTTGTTTATCATCCATAAAAAATAATCCCTTATATTCCAAATATTTGAATTTTCATATAATAAACTTTTAATGATGAAACATTAAAAATTCTGTTTTTTGTCATCGCGTATTTTGATATTTTTTTTAAATCATTGAACAAAAATTGTCAAAAAAAACGAAAATTTATATGGATGCATTAACTTGGTAATCGATTTAATATCAAGTGAAAAACGTGTAAATTACCGATGAATATCTATGAATTTGAGATTCGACAAAAAAAAACATAAATTTTTCATGCATATTCATATACACAGAGAAAAAAAAGATTGTAACATCATTCAAAATTAGATTGATTCAAAAGCTTTAAACATGAGCTTTAATAGTTTCAATTTAATTAAAATGATTATCATATTAAAATAACATGAAATTTGATATTAATTGGAAAACATAGGCATTTTCTTTGAGTGCACAAAACAATTTTTTAGCTACAAAATATTTCATGACACGCACGATTTTCAAGGCCTCGGGGATTGAAATGATGTTTGAAACTGGGAAAAAAAACTGCAAGACAAATTGCATTCCATTCATAAAAGATTATTTTACCAGCACTTTTTTAACTCTCCTGCAGCTGTTGTTGTTGGCAACATGTTCTCACTTTTTTAGGGTTGTTGTTGCTGTTGCAGTTGCCCGTGTTAGTGGGTTAGTCGTCAGCCAAATGTTGGTTTTGCTGCTGCCGTTGTTGTCATCATCATCATCACCGTTATTGTTGTAAGTACAAGAAAGTTCATCAAGTTGCAAGTTCAGAGATACGAGTCTACGAGTAGTATGTTAAACTATAATGTTTCCGGTGTTGAATATTCTGACGTGCTGATGTTGCTGCTTCCTTTTTTCTTCTATATTCCTTTAGATTTTATTTTCCAATGTTTTGTAGGTGCAACCATCAACCATGGGATTTGTTTCGTAAGTTTTCAAGAAAAGTTTGAAGAAACGAAGAACCCAAAACAAGAAAAGTTAAAAAAAAAGAAACTTTATATTTAAGAAAGGAAAATATTTACATCCTGTGCAAGTTGGCTACAGCCAACCCATACATCCATCCACAATTATCCTTACATCCATGTGTTTGTATAAGATTTTTCAGACACTTTTTTGGGGAACTGTTTGCTGTTGTTGTTGTTAGTTTCTTTTTCCTTCCACTTCCTTAGATATTCAATTTAAAGGCTAAAGGATTCAAAAAAAAATTGAAAATAATTTTTTTAGGAAATTAAATTTAGCGAAATAAAGAAGACGTATGTACGATAGTTTCCTTTATTTTGTTTCTTAAAGGAATTTTATTTTCTTTTTAAATGAATTAAAGGATACAGGGGATGAATATTAAGAAGAAAAGAGTTAAAGGCAATTTTTTGTGTATAAAAGTTCTAGTTCAGTTCTAGTTCAGTTCTAGTTCAGTTCTAGTTCAGTTCTAGTTCAGTTCTAGTTCAGTTCTAGTTCAGTTCTAGTTCAGTTCTAGTTCAGTTCTAGTTCAGTTCTAGTTCAGTTCTAGTTCAGTTCTAGTTCAGTTCTAGTTCAGTTCTAGTTCAGTTCTAGTTCAGTTCTAGTTCAGTTCTAGTTCAGTTCTAGTTCAGTTCTAGTTCAGTTCTAGTTCAGTTCTAGTTCAGTTCTAGTTCAGTTCTAGTTCAGTTCTAGTTCAGTTCTAGTTCAGTTCTAGTTCAGTTCTAGTTCAGTTCTAGTTCAGTTCTAGTTCAGTTCTAGTTCAGTTCTAGTTCAGTTCTAGTTCAGTTCTAGTTCAGTTCTAGTTCAGTTCTAGTTCAGTTCTAGTTCAGTTCTAGTTCAGTTCTAGTTCAGTTCTAGTTCAGTTCTAGTTCAGTTCTAGTTCAGTTCTAGTTCAGTTCTAGTTCAGTTCTAGTTCAGTTCTAGTTCAGTTCTAGTTCAGTTCTAGTTCAGTTCTAGTTCAGTTCTAGTTCAGTTCTAGTTCAGTTCTAGTTCAGTTCTAGTTCAGTTCTAGTTCAGTTCTAGTTCAGTTCTAGTTCAGTTCTAGTTCAGTTCTAGTTCAGTTCTAGTTCAGTTCTAGTTCAGTTCTAGTTCAGTTCTAGTTCAGTTCTAGTTCAGTTCTAGTTCAGTTCTAGTTCAGTTCTAGTTCAGTTCTAGTTCAGTTCTAGTTCAGTTCTAGTTCAGTTCTAGTTCAGTTCTAGTTCAGTTCTAGTTCAGTTCTAGTTCAGTTCTAGTTCAGTTCTAGTTCAGTTCTAGTTCAGTTCTAGTTCAGTTCTAGTTCAGTTCTAGTTCAGTTCTAGTTCAGTTCTAGTTCAGTTCTAGTTCAGTTCTAGTTCAGTTCTAGTTCAGTTCTAGTTCAGTTCTAGTTCAGTTCTAGTTCAGTTCTAGTTCAGTTCTAGTTCAGTTCTAGTTCAGTTCTAGTTCAGTTCTAGTTCAGTTCTAGTTCAGTTCTAGTTCAGTTCTAGTTCAGTTCTAGTTCAGTTCTAGTTCAGTTCTAGTTCAGTTCTAGTTCAGTTCTAGTTCAGTTCTAGTTCAGTTCTAGTTCAGTTCAAGTTCAGTTCTAGTTCAGTTCTAGTTCAGTTCTAGTTCAGTTCTAGTTCAGTTCTAGTTCAGTTCTAGTTCAGTTCTAGTTCAGTTCTAGTTCAGTTCTAGTTCAGTTCTAGTTCAGTTCTAGTTCAGTTCTAGTTCAGTTCTAGTTCAGTTCTAGTTCAGTTCTAGTTCAGTTCTAGTTCAGTTCTAGTTCAGTTCTAGTTCAGTTCTAGTTCAGTTCTAGTTCAGTTCTAGTTCAGTTCTAGTTCAGTTCTAGTTCAGTTCTAGTTCAGTTCTAGTTCAGTTCTAGTTCAGTTCTAGTTCAGTTCTAGTTCAGTTCTAGTTCAGTTCTAGTTCAGTTCTAGTTCAGTTCTAGTTCAGTTCTAGTTCAGTTCTAGTTCAGTTCTAGTTCAGTTCTAGTTCAGTTCTAGTTCAGTTCTAGTTCAGTTCTAGTTCAGTTCTAGTTCAGTTCTAGTTCAGTTCTAGTTCAGTTCTAGTTCAGTTCTAGTTCAGTTCTAGTTCAGTTCTAGTTCAGTTCTAGTTCAGTTCTAGTTCAGTTCTAGGTTAGTTCTAGTTCAGTTCTAGTTCAGTTCTAGTTCAGTTCTAGTTCAGTTCTAGTTCAGTTCTAGTTCAGTTCTAGTTCAGTTCTAGTTCAGTTCTAGTTAAGTTCTAGTTAAGTTCTAGTTCAGTTCTAGTTCAGTTCTAGGTTCAGTTCTAGATTCAGTTCTAGGTTCAGTTCTAGGTTCAATTCTAGGTTCAGTTCTATGTTCAGTTCTAGATTCAGTTCTAGATTTAGTTCTAGGTTCGGTTCTAGGTTCAATTCTAGGTTCAGTTCTAGGTTCAATTCTAGTTCAATTCTAGTTCAGTTCTAGGTTCAGTTCCCGTTTAGTTTTCGTGCAGTTCTAATTTTGTTCCCGTCCATGCTTTAAAAACTTGTCAATGAATCCTCTCACCTTGTCAAAATTCATAGAAAATTCAGTTCTAGTTTCAGTTCTAGATTCAGTTCTAGATTCATTTCTAGATTTAGTTCTAGGTTCGGTTCTAGGTTCAATTCTAGGATCAGTTCTTTGTTCAATTCTAGTTCAGTTCTAGGTTCAGTTCCCGTTTAGTTTTCGTGCAGGTCTAATTTTGTTCCCGTCCATGCTTTGAAAACTTGTCAATGAATCTTCTCACCTTGTCAAAATTCATAGAAAAACCCACTTAAGCGATAACAAACAATTTCCTTTGGTGTTTTTCTTCTAAACTCTTTGTTTGAGTTCATTTTCATTTGCATAAAATTTACATGTAATTTCAAAACTAGGTGGAATTTTTACGCAAACCAACACATGAAATTTTGTACGAACACTACTTTACACACACTTCCAAACATAGGTATATTTATAACTCATACATAGACATAACATACTTATGTGTTTATTTGGAATGAATTTGCTTAACTAAAGGCTTGAATTAAACTAACCACCAACTAATTTAAATGTTTCATAACACCTTTACCTTCCTCTCGCCTTCCGTTCATCCCTTGGAGTTGTCCTCTAACACCAATCAGTCGTTGAACAAAACGAATATCACCTTTTAGTTGTAAGGTGCGTGTTTTAAAATGATTTAAATACAAATTGTTTATAATTATAGAAAATATCTGACTTCCTTTAAAATAAAAAACAAGAAAACAAATAAGTGGACAAGAAATATTTAGTTGCATAAAGGAAAAGACCTTTAAATTCCTTTCCTTTGCGTATTTCCGTATTGAAATAGAGTCGAGTAATTTTCTAATTTGAATTTTTACATAATAAATATTAATTTTCTTAAACTAACTTAGCTAGTCATAGTATAGTTTAGTCATAGATTAGTGATAACAGTTGGGCTGAAAAGTTTAAGACTAACATAGAAAAATGTTTATGCTTTTTCATTCCAATAATGGTCAATACAACCCGAAAAATGCACAGTTTAATGTGGATGATGTGCCAGTTACGTCATTAGATCGAATTATTTAAATAGCGACTATGACAGGAAACTCCCTGCTTAAACAGGAAAAAGACTAGATTAGATTAGATACGAGGACCTCGCAGGAAATAGTGAGATCATGCGCCTAACCATGTGTGTTGATGCATAGTGCGTCCCCAATTAAGTTGCTCATTTCAAGAAGCATTTCCAGCTGTAGCTCAGGTAAGCTACAAAAATGTATACTGAAAGAAGTAAGAATCAAAGAATTTAAAATGGTTTTTAGATAGTGCAACGCATTGTCAAATAAAGTGGAATGTATCATCTTCATCCTCATTGCACCCCCTCCCAGCTAGCAATTTGGTGATTGTTGACGATAATATCAGCAAAATGATATTATTGAGATTGGTATAGATGAACAAAAACTGATTTATCAGTTTGATGATCTAAAAAAGATTCCAAAAAGACTCCTTAAAAGGCTTAGAAAACGACTAGTTTACAAAAGCACAAACAACTCTTACAGAATACGTGCAGTCAAAATCTTACCATGCAAACGATCCCAATACGACTGTTTTTTATACTAATCAGTTTGGTGATCAAAAAAAGACCACAAAAAGACTCATAGACGCTTAGCAAGCGTCTTGTAAAATGTGCGTAATATGACTATTTTTAGGTGATAAAAAAATGCCACAAAAAGACTCGTATGTCATTGTGGGTGATGTGGCTTAGTTGGTTAGCACGTCAACTACTTAGCATATCATATCATATTCAGCAGCCTAGGTTCAATTCTCGGTCTCGGCAACATCGATTTCTGTAATTATTAAAGCAACTTCACTGTTCTAAAAATAGATATGACGTGTTCTAAAAATAGACATATTGAGTTGAGTAATAAAAAGCTGTATTCTTTTTCTCACACAAAAAGATCATGTTTGACTCATAAGTGATATTATAAATGATCATTTTAATCGTGCAGTGAAGTCGAAAAAGACGCAGGAAATAGTGAGATCATGCGCCTAACCATGTGTGTTGATGCATAGTGCGTCCCCAATTAAGTTGCTCATTTCAAGAAGCATTTCCAGCTGTAGCTCAGGTAAGCTACAAAAATGTATACTGAAAGAAGTAAGAATCAAAGAATTTAAAATGGTTTTTAGATAGTGCAACGCATTGTCAAATAAAGTGGAATGTATCATCTTCATCCTCATTGCACCCCCTCCCAGCTAGCAATTTGGTGATTGTTGACGATAATATCAGCAAAATGATATTATTGAGATTGGTATAGATGAACAAAAACTGATTTATCAGTTTGATGATCTAAAAAAGATTCCAAAAAGACTCCTTAAAAGGCTTAGAAAACGACTAGTTTACAAAAGCACAAACAACTCTTACAGAATACGTGCAGTCAAAATCTTACCATGCAAACGATCCCAATACGACTGTTTTTTATACTAATCAGTTTGGTGATCAAAAAAAGACCACAAAAAGACTCATAGACGCTTAGCAAGCGTCTTGTAAAATGTGCGTAATATGACTATTTTTAGGTGATAAAAAAATGCCACAAAAAGACTCGTATGTCATTGTGGGTGATGTGGCTTAGTTGGTTAGCACGTCAACTACTTAGCATATCATATCATATTCAGCAGCCTAGGTTCAATTCTCGGTCTCGGCAACATCGATTTCTGTAATTATTAAAGCAACTTCACTGTTCTAAAAATAGATATGACGTGTTCTAAAAATAGACATATTGAGTTGAGTAATAAAAAGCTGTATTCTTTTTCTCACACAAAAAGATCATGTTTGACTCATAAGTGATATTATAAATGATCATTTTAATCGTGCAGTGAAGTCGAAAAAGACTCATATTTGATTAAAATTTTCCAAAAATGCTGGCTGGGCTAAGACTAATTGGGATATACACAAGAATACCATGAAACTCCTTTTACCACCATTATCGCTCGTCAATACTAGTGATGTTATTGACTACGCTATAAGCTTATTGCAAATCTATCACAAGGGAAGGTATATGTAAGCCCCCTTGAAGGTCTTCAGATATTCCGACTTTACTTAAATAATGTCTTAGCCTCTTAAACGAAGCCAAAGGGTCTGCAAACTGGGACCCTAATAAAGTTTCAGTCAGCAGATTTAAATGCAGGCAGTTCTGAAAATTCAGACAGTTCTGAAATTTTGTTTTCGAAACTGGCAGGCTTCATAAAATAATGACGACATCGCCTGCTGTCATAGGTTTTATTCAAAAATTTGTGGCAGTTGGACCACCAGTGGATCTGAAATTCTTGAGGTTCTCATAAGAAGAAACTTATTTCCCAGGATGCAAAACTCTCAAAATTAAGTTAGTGTCTAGTAATCCGACTGCTTTTGTATGCATACCCATCTCTTGAAACATGGAACGGTTCAAATATCCTCTAAATAGTTTCGGATGACATTATTTCAGCAGACCGAAATTATCATTTCCTGTCTTATTCAGATCTTTATGTGCTACCTAAGGTTATCTCATGTACCTCAATCTTGGATCAAATTTGTGTTAATCCCTGAAGCTAGTAAAGCTTTCCATAGTAAACCAAAGGATTTTAGAATGATCAGCCTCAGTTCTTTCCTTCTTAAAACCTTGGAACTTATTATTGATACTCATCTTCGATCATCAATAAATCCGTGTTTACCCTCTTAATCAAAGTATGCCTAAAACAAAGGTAAGTCTGTGGAAACTCGTTGCCTTTCTAGACATAGATAGAAGGAGATTTTAATAGTACTAAGTCTAAGTCGATTATATCGGCATTATCTCCTTCGTAGGTAAACTTCTAACCTATAGATTATTAGATCAACAATGGGTAATGCTACAGCTGTAGAGTCTCCGGTTCGTTACGGCTCGTAGATCCGACTGTCTAAGAAACCGAGATTTTTTACTACAGTATGTAAGGTAGCTTACCGTTTTACCCCTCACTTGTTAATAATAAATAGCTCAGCGATCTTGACTCCTTACGCTTCATAACCACTGCTTATGCGGATGACGCCGCAGTTTCACTTTCGGGAAAATTACTGAATACCCTGTCGCAGCGTCTGAAATTCTTTCGAGCCACACTAACTAGCTGGTGCAAATCCCGCCAAAACGAAACTTGTACTGATCTCCAGGAAATGCAATATACCAAAGATCAAGACGGAGTTGAGCTCATACTCACGAACCATGTCAAATATCTGGGGGTTATTCTGGACTCTAAGTTGCCCTGGATCCTAAAGTAGATATTGCACTCTACTTGTGTAGATGTGCTTTGTTCAACACATGGGGCCTTTCCCCTGCCAATACTGCCTGCCTCTTCGAGATGGTTGTTATGCCTATACTCGTTTATAGTACTCTTGTTTGGAAGCCTGCGTTATGTAAGGCTAATCAGGGATACTTTGCTAAAATCCTCTGTTCTAATGATAATTGGTGTCATTAGAAGTAAGCCTTTCGAGGCACTTTTTACTATGCTTAACAGGCTTCCGACCTACACACAAAGTGTAGCCCAAAACTTAGCATTAAGGTTAAGTAGCATTGGAGTTTGACCTCCATTACCAATGGGTCACTCCAATATTCTGGATTAACTAATCAACTTACACTACTGCATTAACACCCAACTTTTCGACCTATCCTTTACTGTGGACATCTCTGGAACTACAAATTATTCCACAGATGGTCTCCTGTAAATATAAAAGGATGGGTCTGAATCAAAGTGGATTTCGTACTGACCGCTCTACGAGTGATGTATTAGCCTTTTTATCGGATAAATATTACCGTTCTATTCACCGTTTTGGCGAAAGTAATTTCTCTCGGTTTATATCTAGCTTTTTTAGAGATCGTACTATAAAAGTTGTTACAGATGGGATGATGTCCGAAGAGTTTAGGATTAATTCGGGGGTACCACAAGGCTCCGTTCTTTCTTCTACTCTATTTTTTATTTTTCTAAATGACCTTCTTTGCCAAACTTGCAATCCTATCTACACTTTTGCAGATGATACCAATATCTGTCATTCGTAATCATTCAACTATAGGCCAAGAATTGATATCCAACATTATCAATTCCAAGAGGCAAGGCATGAATAATACGCTAAATTGCGACCTTTCTACAATATCCAATTGGGGTCGTTCTAATAGGGTCGAAGGTGCTTATTGGTGACAGTAGGGTATCCAACTCTATTACCTCATCGAAGCATCGTCGTAATGTGGGTTGCGTTTTACTGTTATATCGCTACTTTAATGGCATGATCTCAAATGAAATTAGGGATCTTATTCCAGAAACCCGCACATTTCTTCGTAGCACACGCAACTCAACAAGAGCTCATCCCTTTGTAGTCGATTTTCCAGTGGATCAAATGGAGAAAACTCGTTTTTTAGCTGCACAGAACGAATATGGAATAAACTTCCTGCATTAGTTTTCCCCCTTTACTATGATATCTTCTCCTTCTATCCTCTTTCCCACAACCCTTTTTCCTAGTTCCATCACAATGCATATGATAAGGGTCATCCCCTGAGTGTTGGTCCAATACAAAAAAAAAATACCGGGTATTCCTCAATCTGGTCGCGAAATATTCCAATATATAACTTTTCTAGGAACGCAGTCACAACAATATATAAGGTAACATTACTGCGGATAACCTAGCAAAGACATACAAGATAACTAGAATTACAAGCTAGGAGACTCATTATTTAAAGCAATGACTTCTGTACAAGTTGTCATAAGGCTGAGTAGGAAGAAACGGTCACTCGTTTCCGAACTATCTAACTGAGCTCTCGAATGTTAATATGTCTTTTCTATCCCTTCCAGGTGACACCAATTGACGCGGACAGTGTCGTTAGCCACCTGGTTAACCTAAACTACTGCGAACAGCCCTTCCCAGAAGGATCGCCACGGTTGTAACACTGAAGAATTTTTTCGTGATATATGAAAAAATTTGTTTAAGCTTATGTACCATTTAAGGCGTAACCGCAGTCAACATTAAATCACTTTTAACCGCTTGTAACCGACGTGATATAGTTCTTATAGTTCAAATGAAGTGGTAGACTACCAGACACCATTTTCACGGCTTATATATTTCAAGATCCGTTTTGGAAACCTAATAAGACCCTTTTTGTTTATTGTTGCGAAAAACCTTGTTATATGTTTTTTATCGTCATGTTCGTGTCTGCTGGACTACAAGTCAGTCGCTGAGGGTTAAGCATTATTTAATATAAGCTATGTGCTGTTTCGAATTCTGAGTCGAATTTAATTGAAAAGTTCGTGATGAATTTCGGTATGATATAGCTTATTTTGTTTAAAACATATCCTCGTATATGTTAATAGAAAACTAAATTCAACTTAAGTTGATTCTTCTATTTTTTATGATTTTTTTAAAAACGAAAAAATGTTTAAAGAATCTTTTTTTTGGTGTAAATTCTATAATATCTTTAAAACGACTAAGCGGATTATGAAAAATGTGAAAATGACTTAAAGATAAAATAATTCTCGAATATCGGCTTTTCTTATTAGATCAATATAACCAGCCGTTTTAGAGTTTAACACTATTTGCAAAAAAAAACGTTTTTTTTTTCAGAAAATAAATTATATCTCGAAAACTAGAGTCAACTCGGAAAAAACAATGTCACTTTCGAATTTAGCAGACGTAAGCCATCTAGATTTGGTCAATAAATCGTTAATGAAACAATTTGTTATATATCCGTTTTCAGTCTTTTGTAGGATATACGAATTTTAGTAGGATATTCAAATGTTAGTTACATTCCAGAATTTTCTTGATTCTTTCAAAATATTTTTTCCACTGCTTACTTCAGATGTCATTTGGGAATCTGCTGAAGATATTTGATAACATATCTATGTTGGATTAATCCTTTCGTGCCCATTGTTGCCTATAGGCAACAAATTATTACAAACTATTTTTGAACTTATTTAAACATTAATTAAACCTTAATTTTGCTTAAAGCTAATGTTTAAATATCATATAGCAATTATATCCATAAATCCATCTCTATATCCCACATTTTACCATATCTAAGTAATGTTACGCAAAATATTTATGTATATGAAATACTAGCTTTATAACCCGCTACTTCGTTAGCGGCACCATTTGAATTGACAAAGTTACAAAATTTACCAAAATAACTTTTTCACTTATTTATCAATTCCGATATAAATTAAATTAAATACTTATTGGTTCTTAAGATACATATAGGACAAAATAAGTACCTACCCTCTACATTTTCAAAAAAGTACTACACACGCCTCCCTTATTTTTGTAGCTGACCCAATTTTGATTGCTAACCCAATTTAAATCTTGTTCTTGTCGCTTTTGATTTTGAATATTTTACAAAAGTTTCCTTTTTTTACCCGTTGGTTACCCCTGATCAGCCAAATTAAAAAAAAAAAATCCGGATACATGTCCTAATATTTTTATTGCTGATCTTAACTCCATTTTTGTTAATTGAAAAAAATACCAAACACCTGTCACATATTTCTTCAATGTCAATAGAACAGTCCATAAATCATTGATTTATTTATTATTTTATTGATTTAAACAACATGCACAGTTTAAAAGGAAAAAACCTATCTTTAAATTTTTGACCCGTTTTTGTTATTTTCGATTGCGGTATAAATTTTGTTTCTATAATAATTGATTCAAAAATTATATATGGGTCAAAAAAGTACCAAAATTTAGTTTTTATCCTTTTTATTCCCTATTTTTAGCTCATTTACGAAAAGTACCTACTAAAAACATGACTTTTTATTTTTCTATTCGATCTAAATCCAATTTAAATTTTTTTTCTGTCGATATTAGTATCAGAGATATAACTTTACTAATGTTTTTATTTTCTACCCTATTTTAACCCCAAAACTGTTTAATTTGCAAAAAGTACTGAAAAGTCCCTTAATTTTTAGGGCTGATCTTAGACCATTTTAGTGTTTGTTTCCATCCATTAGGTTTAGAAGATATAATGTCATCGATTTTTCCCTTTTTTACCCCTTTGATTGACACATCTCTAATTTATACTTTTGACTTCATTAGCTTAAATGAATATTTTCCCGTTTTCACCTTTTGGAACCCCATTTATCGTAAAAGTACCAAGCACATGTTTAATATTTTGTTAATACTTATTGATTGTGGCATAAAGTGAGTCTTTATGTTTATAAGTTCAAAAGATACGCATGGATACGCAAGTACAAAAATATAGTTTTTACCCTTTTTGCCCTTATTAGTGCCATTTCCAAAAAAAGTACAGAACACATGTCCCTTTCATTTTCTAGCCGATTATATGATTTATTCATTTTCTAGCCTGTTTTAACCATAAGCGGCCAAATTAAAAAAAATACCGAACCCGTGTCCTTTAATTTTTAATGCTGATCATAGACCAATTTAATCTTTGTTTCTATCACTTTTGATTTATGAGATATTACGTTACCTATTTTCCCCCTTTTTACTCCAAACATTAAAAAAAGGAATCAATCGCGTGTCTTATACTTCTGCAATGTGAATAGACCTGTCTGTAAATTATACTTCTGGCTTTATTTGTTTAAATGATATTCATAGTTTTTACTCTTTTGTGCCTCATTTATCGTAAAAGCGCCAAGCACCTTCTTAATTTTTGTTAGTCCTTATCAATTGTGATGTAAATAGAGTATTTATGTTTATTAGTTCAAGAGATACTTATAGGGTTAATAAAGTACCAAAATATAGTTTTTTCCCTTTTTCTCCCTTATTAGTTCCATTTCCAAAAAAGTACCAAACTCGTGTCCCCTTTTTTTGCAAGATGATCCAAATCCAATTTCAACTTTGTTTCTAACGATGTAAATTTCGGAGATATGATGTTACTAATTTATCCATTTTCTTTTTCAATTTTTTTCAATTTACTTTTTCAATATGAATCCACCCGTCTGTAAATTATAGTTCTGGCTTCATTAGTTAAAAACCTACCCTTGAATATTTTTTTATCTTTTTTACCTCAATTATCGTAAAAGTACCAAATACGTGTCTAATAATTCTTTGTTACTTATCAATTGTGACGTTTACTGTTTCTCTATGTTTGTTATTTCAAAAGATACGTATGGGTTCAAAAAAGTACCAAAATATAGTTTTTGCCCTTTTTTACCCTTATTAGTACCATATTCAAAAAAGTACCAAATACGTTTCTCGTTTTTTTTCAGCCCATCCGAAGCAAATTTCAACTCTATTCCTATCGTTTTGAATTTCGGAGATATGACGTTACTAATATTTCCCATTTTTTCCCTGTTTTAACCCCAAAACGGCCGAATTAAAGAAAAAAGTACCGAATACATGTCCCTTAATTTAAAGTGCCGATTTTAGACCGATTTAGTTGTTGTTTCTATCACTTTTGGCTAAGAAGATATATTTTTACCGATTTTTACCCCCAAAATTAAAAAAAGTACCAGACACTTATTTTACTTTTTTCAGTGTCAATTTACCAGCCAATAAATTATGCTTCTGGCTTCATTAGCCGAAAAGATATTCTTAGCTAAAAAGCAAAAAACCTACTCTTGAATATTTTCCCTTTTTTTTACCCTTTCGTCCCACATTAATCGCAAAAGTACCAAATACGTGTTTAATAGTTTTTTAATGCCTATCAGTTGCGATATAAATTATGTTTCTATGTTTATTAGTTCAAAAAATATATATGTGTTAAAAAAGTACCAAAATATAGTTTTTACCCTTTTTTATTCTTATTAGTACCATTTTTGAAATAGTACCAAATACGTGGCCATTTATTTTTTTATCCGATTCAAATCCAATTTAAACTTCTTTTGCATCGGTGTTAGTTTCGGAGATATGATGTTACTAATTTCTCCCTTTTCTACCCTGTTTTACCCTTTAAAAGGCCGAATTTCAAAAAAGTACCGAATACTTGTCCCTTAATTTTTAGTGCTGATCTCAGACTAATTTAGTTTTGGTTTCTATCACTTTTGATTTAGAAGATATATTTTTACCCCCAAAATTAAAAAAAGTACCAAAAATGTATGTGGGATAACGCTGTATCCATAGCCTGGCAACCCTGGTTATTTTGAAACCACGAAGATCAGAAGGAAGAAAGAGTATCAGTTGTATAAGTTGGTCTGAAAGTATAGGTCGATAAGTTGTAAAGTTGAAAAAGTAGCCTATTAAAACGATTTTTCTTATATCTACTAAAAACCATTAACAGTGAAATTAATAAAATAAATTATATCTAATACAAACAATTAAAAGTGAAATTAACAAAATAAATCATACTAAATACCTGTTAAATTAATTCTTTAACCTATTAAAACTATATTTCTCATATATTATTAAAACAACTAAAAGTAAAAATTATAAAATAAATCATTAATAAATGAATTCTTGAACTTATAAAAACATTGTAAATTAAACATAAGCGTTTTAATTACAATTTCCCTACATTTGGGGGCTCGTCCAAAGCGTAAAATAATGTGGATTTAATTTTTATTA
This sequence comes from Stomorhina lunata, assembly GCA_933228675.1. Taxonomy (NCBI): domain Eukaryota; kingdom Metazoa; phylum Arthropoda; class Insecta; order Diptera; family Rhiniidae; genus Stomorhina; species Stomorhina lunata. The sequence continues at coordinate 35,734,531 of OW121740.1, read as the reverse complement.
AAATTACGAAATAAAAGTGTTTTATGTAAGAACAGTAAAATTAACGGTTCTAAAAAGAAAAAAAAGGCAAAAATACAAAAATGAATGCAGATTTTTCTCTTAATTTTAAATTGTAAGCAAAAAAAAAATAATAATACTCTTAAAAATTTTATGAGTATGGAATATGAAAGAAAAGAGTTAGAAACACGAGAAAAAAGAATAACAAGAGCAAAAGCAAAAGGATTAGAAGAAAATACGAAATTAAATAATCCAAACGTGAAACCAGTAATAGAAGAAGGAGAAAAGAAGGTTAAATTAAAAGAATCAGATCAATGTAATGAAACAAGTAAAAAATCAAGTGATCAAAACAATAAAATAAACGAAAAACTAAAAATTCAAAGCACAAATCCAAGAATTAACGAAGAAGAAACAAATTTAAAATTTTTAAAAGCAGAAGAAAGTAGTGAAACGAGAGAAACGAGTGTAGTTCAAAACAAAAATTCTGAAATGTCGGAGGACAACGAAGCATGTTCTAATATAATTTCGATTACTGGTGTTGAAAGAACTCTCCCTGTATTTGAAGGAGATACCGGCATGTCAATAGATGTTTGGATTAAAAACTTTGAAGAATTCGCTTTAGCGTACGGGTGGAGTGAAGTGCAAAAATTTGTGTTTGCTAGAAATAAAATGAAAAAATGTGCCGATTTATTTTTGCAGTCAGTTCCAATTTGTGATTACGCCACATTAAAAAAATGTCTTATAGATGAATTTCATAAAGAATATACAAGTGCTGAAATTCATTCTCAGCTTCGGGAACGTAAAAAGACAGAAAGTGAAAATATTCATGAATACGTTTTACACATGCGTCGAATTGGTTCTGTCGGTTCGGTTGATGAGCGCTCAATCATTCGATATATTGTTGACGGTATTAAAGGAAATTCTGAGTGGAAAATTGGCATGTACTGTGCACGGAATTATAAAGACCTTATAGAACAGTTCGAAGTGTTTGAAAGAGTTTACAAAAGCAAATGTGAAAATATTGGAAACAATCGCTCCAAAGTTGTAAATAATTACAAAAACAATAATAATAAAAACATTAATAAAACGTATCACTGCTTTAATTGTGGATCTAAAGATCATAGACGTAACGAATGTACCGCCAATGAACCTAAGTGTTTTAAATGTAATAAACTCGGACATATTTCTAAAAATTGTACAACAACAAGTACGGTAAATTGTACAATGCATAATGCTCAGTTGAAGAATGCGATAATAAACGGAAAACAATTCCAATGTTTCATTGACAGTGGTGCCGAAATTTCTATAATAAAAGAGAGTGTTTTCTTAAAATTTTTCAAAACAAACATTAAAGAATACCACAAAGAAATTACGGGTTTCGGTTACGCGGTGACGATTCCTAAAGGTGTTTTTGAAGTGGAATCAATTTTAGATGGACTTAATATTAAACATAATTTGGTAGTAGTGCCGGACAATTCAGTTGATTATGATATTGTGATCGGGTATGACGTATTACGTAATATTCGATACTCTTCGGATGAAAATGGTTATAGTTTTCACTCTATCATAAAGGATGATGATAATGATTTTACACGTATTATGAAAATTGACGTATATCAAGAATCCGAAATTGTCGCACCAAATGAATATAAAAAAATTATTGAAGAAATTAAAAAGAACTATACGCCGCTACTTAATGCTGAAAGTTGTGTTAAAATGAAAATCGTTTTGGAGAAAGAGAGTCCGATATATACATCGCCAAGTCGGCTACCGCAACCAGAAGAAAAAATTGTTGAACACCAAGTTGCAGAATGGCTAAGTAATGGAATAATTCGAAAATCAACCTCGCAGTATTGTAGTCGTGTGGTGTTAGTGGACAAAAAAGACGGTTCGAAACGAATGTGTATCGATTATAGAAGATTAAACAAAATTTGCTTCAAAGATCGGTTTCCTGTACCTCATATGGAGGATATGATCGATTGTTTATCGGGCTCATCGGTGTTTAGTGTACTGGATGTAAAAAATGCTTTTTTTCATGTACAAATTGAAGAACCGAGCAAAAAGTATACGGCGTTTGTAACCAAACAAGGTATTTATGAATTTAATTATGCCCCTTTTGGATTTTGCAATTCGCCAGCTGTTTTTATAAGATTTGTAAACGCAGTATTTCGAGAACTAATTAATGAAGGAACAATGCAAATATATATGGACGACATAATTGTCTTTTCCACAGACTATGAAACCGGCATTGCAAAACTGAAACGAGTTTTTGGTGTAGCAGCAAAACATAATTTAGAAATTAATTGGAAAAAGTGTAAATTTTTGCAAAATCGAGTAGAGTTTTTGGGCCTAGTTATTGAAAGAGATTCGATAAGACCCAGTGAAGAAAAAATAAAAGCGGTAAAGAATTTCCCTGAACCGCGAAATATTAAAGATGTCCAGTCATTTCTTGGTCTAACCGGATTTTTTAGAAAATTTATAGAGAATTATGCGATTATTGCAAGGCCGTTAACCAACTTGTTAAAAAAGGATGTAGTATTCTCGGTTGATCAGAAAACAAGAATTGCAATTAAAACTCTAAAAGACCAGCTTTCAAATCAACCAGTTTTACGTATTTTCTCTCGTGAGGCCAAAACGGAGTTACATACAGACGCATCTAAATTTGGGTTTGGTGCTATTTTGTTGCAGCATTTCGACGAGCAGTGGCATCCGGTTTACTTTTACAGTAAAAAAACGTCTGATTCGGAATCCAAGTTGCATAGTTATCATTTAGAAGTTAAAGCTGCTTTTTTAGCCATGAAAAGGTTACGCCATTATCTTTTAGGGATGGAATTTGATTTGGTTACGGACTGCTTAGCATTTCAGCAAATAAATAAAAAAGATGATTTACAACCATCTATATCGAGGTACATAATGTATATGCAGGATTTTCTTTACAACCTAAAACACAGAAAAGGCGAACGTATGAAGCATGTGGACGCGCTCAGTCGCCACTCAATTAACATTGTTAGTGTAGAAGCAGAATTAAAATGCCGCTTGCAAAAAGCTCAACGTACAGATGAAACTTTAAAGGCTATAATCGATTTGCTAAAAACTCAACCTTATGAAAATTATAAGCTAGTAGGTGGTGTCTTGTGTAAGGAGATTAATGGGCACGAGGTTTTTGTTGTTCCACGCCATATGGAAAAAGAAATAATAACTAACGCACATAACAATGGTCATTTCAGTACAGTCAAAACAGTCCATTTAATAAAACAAAATTACTTTATTCCACATGTTGATAACAAAGTCAATAGAGTTATTCAAAACTGTGTAAAATGTATACTTTTTAACAAAAAACAAGGAAAGCAGGAAGGCTTCTTGCATTGTATAAACAAAGGTGATCAGCCATTAAATACAATTCATGTCGACCATTTGGGACCGATGGATGCCACATCCAAAATGTATAAGCACATTTTTGTTATCGTGGATGGATTCAGCAAATTTGTATGGCTTTACCCAACAAAGTCTACGGGAGCAGATGAAGTAGTTAATAAACTTGTATCCTGGCAATTAATTTTTGGAAATCCGCAACGTATTATTAGCGATAAAGGAGCCGCCTTCACTTCAAAAGTGTTTGAAGAGTTTTGCGTCACTCATGGTATCGAGAATATTCAAACGACCACTGGCGTCCCAAGAGGCAACGGGCAAGTGGAGCGCACCAATAGAACCATTCTGTCAATCATTTGCAAACTCTCTTCTGAAAAACCAGAGCAGTGGTACAAACATGTAAGCGAGGTCCAAAAGGCTATTAATAGCAGCTATCATAGATCCGTTGGCCGCTCACCGTTTGAGGTTCTATTTGGAGTAAAAATGAGACATAATAATTGCTATAATATCATCCAAATGCTTGAAGAAGAATTGGTTTGTGATTTTGATAAAGAACGTGATGAGCTTAGGAAAGATGCAAAAAAACAGATCGAAGTTGTCCAAGCGGAGTACAAGAAAAACTTTGATCGCAAGAGGAAACAGATCGTTGGTTATAAGATTGGAGATTTGGTGGCTATAAAAAGAACACAATTTGTTGCCGGCAGAAAACTTGCCAATGAGTACCTTGGACCATACGAAATTACAAAGGTTAAGCGAAATGGTCGTTACGATGTTCGTAAAGCAGCATCATTTGAGGGTCCAAATTCTACGAGTACCAGCAACGATCACATTAAATTATGGCACTATTCCGAAGTAGATGATGAAGGTGACAGTACATCCGAGGCGGATGTTTAGTCGGATGGCCGATTGTGGGATAACGCTGTATCCATAGCCTGGCAACCCTGGTTATTTTGAAACCACGAAGATCAGAAGGAAGAAAGAGTATCAGTTGTATAAGTTGGTCTGAAAGTATAGGTCGATAAGTTGTAAAGTTGAAAAAGTAGCCTATTAAAACGATTTTTCTTATATCTACTAAAAACCATTAACAGTGAAATTAATAAAATAAATTATATCTAATACAAACAATTAAAAGTGAAATTAACAAAATAAATCATACTAAATACCTGTTAAATTAATTCTTTAACCTATTAAAACTATATTTCTCATATATTATTAAAACAACTAAAAGTAAAAATTATAAAATAAATCATTAATAAATGAATTCTTGAACTTATAAAAACATTGTAAATTAAACATAAGCGTTTTAATTACAATTTCCCTACATGTATTTTATTTTTTCTTTGTCAATCGACCAGTCAATAAATTATACTTCTGGCTTCATTAGCCTAAAAGATATTCATAGCTAAAAACAAAAAACCTACCCTTAAATATTTTCCCTTTTTTACCCTTTTGTATCCCATTAATTGCAAAAGTACCAAATACGTATTTAATTGTTTTTTAATATCTATCTGTTGCGATATAAATTATGTTTCTGTATTTATTAGTTCAAAAGATACATATTAGTTGAAAAAAGTACCAAAATATAGTTTTTACCCTTTTTTATCCTTATTAATGCCATTTCCAAAAAAGTACCAAGCACGTGCCTCCTTATTTTCCTAGCCGATTCAAATCCAATTTCAACTTTGTTTGCATCGATGTTGGTTTCGGAGATATGATGTTACTAATTTCTCCCTTTTCTACCCTGTTTTACCTTCTAAGAGGTTGAACTTCAAAACAGTACCGAACATGTGTTCCTTAATTTTAAGTGCCAATCTCAGACCAATTTAGTTTTTGTTTCTATCACTTTGGGTTTAGAAGATATACTTTACCGATTTTTACCCCCAAAATTAAAAAAAAGTACCAAACACGTAGCTTATTTCTTTTCAATGTAAATCTACCAGTCAATAAATTATACTTCTAACTTCATTAGCCTAAAAGATATCCATGGCTAAAAAGCAAAAAACCTATCCTTGAATATATTCCCTTTTTTTACCCTTTTGTACCCCATTAATCGCAAAAGTACCAAATACGTATTTAGTTCTTTTTTAATATCTGTCGGTTGCGATATAAAATATGTTTCTATGTTTATTAGTTCAAAAGATACATATGGGTTAAAAAAAGTACTAAAATATAGTTTTTACCCTTTTTTATCCTTATTAGTGCCATTTTCAAAAAAGTACCAAACACGTGTCCCCTTATTTTTGTAGGCGATTCAAATCCAATTTCAACTTTGTTTCTGTCTATGTTGGTTTCGGAGATATGATGTTACTAATTTCTCCCTTTTCTACCCTGTTTTGCCCGCTAGGCGGCCGATTTTCAAAAAAGTACCGAACACGTGTCCCTTAATTTTTAGTGCTAATCTCAAGCCAATTTAATTTTCGCTTCTATCGCTGTTGGTTAAGGAGATATAATGTTACCGATTTTTCCCTTTTTTACCCTTTTAATTGAAAAAAGTACCAAACACATATTTAATATTTTGTACTGGGCAATCGACCTCCCTATAAATTTTATTGGTAGCTTTATTGGTTCAAGTCAAATACAAAGAAAAAGAAAAATGGACCTACCCTAAATTTTTTTCCCCGCTTTTCCCCCTTTTTGAACCCTGAATCAAAATAGTACCAAACACGTGTCTAATATTTTTTTCTTGTTTACCGGCTCCGTTTTGAATTTTGTTACTCTGTTGATTGGTTTAAAAGATACACATGGGTTTAAAAAAGTACCAACATTTCATTTTTACCCTTTTTACCCCCTATTTGTCCCATCTGCTAAAAAGTACCAAACACGTGTCTACTTATTTTTGCAGCTGATCCCAACGCAATTTCAATTTTGGGCCTATGACGTTTACTTCCGGAGATACAGCATTACTAATTTTTCCCTTTTTTACCCCTTTTTACCCCCTTAGAGGCCGAATTTCCAAAAATCCCGTCTTAGTGGATCTATACTTTGAAAAAGGTACCAGCTGTCAAAATTTCAGCTCTCTAGCTTTAGCCGTTTGGGCTGTGCGATGATGAGTCAGTCAGTCAGTCAGTCAGTCAGTCAGTCACGTTAGAGTTTTATATATATAGATTTCAAACTTGAAAACTTAAATAAATTCTCAAGTTTAATACCATCTAATGCCTTCAATTTTAATTGCTTTTTTTGTATTCTCCACAAGAGCCAGAGTAGAACGTACAGCAGCCGCAGCAGAAGCAGAAGTTGGAACAATAAGACGAAATAACTGAAGAACAAAATTACTTACAATGATGATGGTTAAGAGTAAAAAATGAATGAACGAATGAATGAAATATTCAAATGTTTGCAGAGCCCCCCCCCCCCAAGAAGAGGAATACAAAATGAATGAATTTTTTTATTTCTGCGCTTATAAACTTAAGTTGTGTGGGAGTCACAACAACATGACACATATGTTCCATAAAATTTCTTCTATCACAATTTAATATTTCCAAAGGAATGAGTTAAAAATTTTCTCAAGTAACATTATTCACAAGAGAAACCCACTAACACAAGCATAAGAGTATTATGCACATGCCAGCGGGGAAAAAAGGTAAGGCCTTCTTGCATTCTTAACTCATTACGATTTCGTTCATTTTCGAATTGACTATACAAGTAGTTACGAAAATATATAGGGTGATCTAGGAGATGTTGAACACCAAGCAACGGTTCTGATTGGCCTTAAGATGGTTAGCCCAGACTTACCTCGGTTATCCTTCATCTCAATTACTCTTGGTATCACCTGGGAAACTACTTTAACACCAGTTAATGTAGTTAGCGAGATCTCCCATAAGAACTATAAAAAATATGGATTAAAGCTAAAATTAGAATAAAAACTGCCTGTCTAATATTAGAAGAGGACGTCCGGAACTTCAATGGAAAGAGCAAGTAGAATAAAATATTTAAAAGCTTTACCAACACAATTGGAGAATATGCGCACAAGATCGAAGCGCATGGATTTTTAAAATATGATCGGCCTATGACCTTAACAGGTTGTAAATATGGGCCATTTAAGTAAGTATTAAAGAGCCATTTATGTAAGTAAGTATTGAAAGCTAGAAAAGTATGCTTTTTTGAGTCGAAATAAAGGCCCACATGCTAAAAAAGTAAAATGATTCCAACCTTATTAAAGGCCCCAAAACAGTAAACCTTGAGATTTTTCCCGCTGCGAAAAAAACGATGTATCTGTGTAAATTTTGCGTATGAGAGTTTTAGTATATGAACCGCATATAAACTGAAATTATAAACCATAAAAAATGTTATTTTTACGTAGAAAGTTAATATTTTATGCGCAATTTGCACAGATTGCCATAGAAGAGAAATAGATACTCCAAAGTATTATACACTTAAGTGTACATTAAAATTTATTATAATAGAAAAATCAAAAAAAGGGCGCAGACAGTTTGAAAACTTGATAAGGAAAAGGATATTTCCTTAGTTTTCTCTAAAACAAAGCCTATCCCTTACTTTTCTATAGAAAACTAGGGCTGGCGCTTACTTTTCTATAGAAATGTAAAAAAGGCGACAGCCCTCGTTTTCTATTGAAAAGTAATCGGGCAGTCGCTTACTTTTATAAAGAAAAATATGGTTTTCGCCTACTTTTCTATAGAAAACAAGATCTGACACTTACTTTTCTATAGAAAACTAAATCTCTCGCTTACTTTTCTATTGAAAACTAAAGACCCCGCTTGCTTACTTTTTTATAGAAAACTAAAGCTCTCGCTTACTTTTCTATAGAAAATTAAGGCTCCCGCTTACCTTTCTATAATAAACTAAAACTCTCGCTGACTTTTCTACAGAAAACTAAAGCTCTCGCTTACTTTTTATAGAAAACTAAAGCTCTCGCTTACTTTTTACAGAAAACCAAAGCTCTCGCTTACTTTTCTATAGAAAAATTAAAGCTCTCACTTACTTTTCTATAAAAAGCTAAAGCTTTCGCTTACTTTTCTATAGAAAACTAAAGCCTTCGCTTACTTTCCTATAAAAAACTAAGGCTCTCGTTTACTTTTTATAGAAAACTAAAGCTCTCGCTTACTTTTCTATAGAAATCTGTAGCTCTCGCTTACTTTTCTATAGAAAACTGTGGCTCTCGCTTACTTTTCTATAGAAAACTGTGGCTCTCGCTTACTTTTCTATAGAAAACTATGGCTCTCGCTTACTTCTCTATAGAAAACTGTGGCTCTCGCTTACTTTTCTATAGAAAACTGTGGCTCTCGCTAACTTTTCTATAGAAAACTGTGGCTCTCGCTTACTTTTATATAGAAAACTGCGGCTCTCGCTTACTTTTCTATAGAAAACGGTGGCTCTCGCTTACTTTTCTATAGAAAACGGTGGCTTTCGCTTACTTTTCTATAGAAAATTAGGGCTGACGCTTACTTTTCTATAAAAAACTAGGGCTGACGCTTACTTTTCTATAGAAAACTGTGGCTCTCACTTACTTTTCTATAGAAAACTGTGGCTGTGGCTTACTTTTCTATAGAAAACTGTGGCTCTCGCTTACTTTTCTATAGAAAACTGTGGCTCTCGCTTACTTTTCTATAGAAAACTGTGGCTCTCGCTTACTTTTCTATAGAAAACTGTGGCTCTCGCTTACTTTTCTATGGAAAACTGTGGCTCTCGCTTACTTTTCTATAGAAAACTGTAGCTCTCGCTTACTTTTCTATAGAAAGCTGTGGCTCTCGCTTACTTTTCTATAGAAAACTGTGGCTCTCGCTTACTTTTCTATAGAAAACTGTGGCTCTCGCTTACTTTTCTATAGAAAACTGTGGCTCTAGCTTACTTTTCTATAGAAAACTGTGGCTCTCGCTTACATTTCCATATAAAACTAAAGCTTTTTCTTACTTTTCTGTAGAAAACTTTTTTGGAATTATCCTCTTTTTCCCTTAACTCCGACGTCTCTGTGTTCATTGCTTTAATTTGACAATCATTATATGTATACGTATACATTAAAAAATTTAAATTCATTCATTTATATAATTTCGTATATATGAACACATTTTATATGTAGATACTCATATGTAGTTACATAGTATATACATATACTTTTAGAACTCCATGTAAAGGTTTCTTGCATAAATTTGTATGTAATTGGTTTTTATGTATGTAAGTAGAGTACTTAAGTGTGTATATGTATTTTGCTCAATTGTTTCCTTTATTTTTTCTTAACGACTAATATTCCATCCATCCATTTATTCATATGAGTATCATTTCCATCATCTTCTCAAACTTTTACATATTTAACTCTAAATTTCCAAAAGTTCTTGTTTATCGTCATCTTAAACGTCATCATCATAATTATCATGATTTTGATATAATGTACATATATTTTTTTTTCATTAAATTTTAAACTCAATTAAAAGTTTAAGCCAAATAGCAGAAATAAAAGAACTTCAAAACTTTATTATTGCTTAGAATCAGAGGTCCAAAGTAATGAAATCATCACTTTTAATTTCTTTAAAATATTAATATGATAGATCATACCAACCAGATTTTAATAGCCAAGATTAATGTTTCAAATGATTTACATACTTACACGATTCAAAGGATTTAACATTTGCACTCGTTCATTTCAAATATCCTTACGCCCATTTCTTTATGGATAAACTGCAAACGTGCTTGATATGACATTTATTGTTTACCACTTGTGTGACACGATATGTCAAATCAACTTTACTCAGTCATGTAAAGGTTTGCCCGTACCTTAAGCCAAAGAGGTGTCCGGAATAACATGAAATGCAACTGTTTAACAAAGCGCAAAGTCGTATTTAATACGCCACTAACTATCCTATAACAATGAATGTATGTAATTGCTTCGAGCAATTTGCTCACAAGAAATGAAGTGATTAACAGGGTCTTGATGGGTTCTCAAAGTACTCTACTGACTTGAGTAGATAAGCGAGACCTACGAGAAAAGTAAGCGAGAACCACACTTTTCTATAGAAAAGCCCTAGTTTTCTATAGAAAAGTAGGCGTCAGTCTTAGTTTTCTATAGAAAAGTAGGCGTCAGCCTTAGTATAGAAAAGTAGGCGTCAGCCTTAGTTTTCTATAGAAAAGTAGGCGTCAGCCCTAGTTTTCTATAGAAAAGTAGGCGTCAGCCCTAGTTTTCTATAGAAAAGTAGGCGTCAGCCCTAGTTTTCTATAGAAAAGTAGGCGTCAGCCCTAGTTTTCTATAGAAAAGTAGGCGTCAGCCCTAGTTTTCTATAGAAAAGTAGGCGTCAGCCCTAGTTTTCTATAGAAAAGTAGGCGTCAGCCCTAGTTTTCTATAGAAAAGTAGGCGTCAGCCCTAGTTTTCTATAGAAAAGTAGGCGTCAGCCCTAGTTTTCTATAGAAAAGTAGGCGTCAGCCCTAGTTTTCTATAGAAAAGTAGGCGTCAGCCCTAGTTTTCTATAGAAAAGTAGGCGTCAGCCCTAGTTTTCTATAGAAAAGTAGGCGTCAGCCCTAGTTTTCTATAGAAAAGTAGGCGTCAGCCCTAGTTTTCTATAGAAAAGTAGGCGTCAGCCCTAGTTTTCTATAGAAAAGTAGGCGTCAGCCCTAGTTTTCTATAGAAAAGTAGGCATCAGCCCTAGTTTTCTATAGAAAAGTAGGCGTCAGCCCTAGTTTTCTATAGAAAAGTAGGCGTCAGCCCTAGTTTTCTATAGAAAAGTAGCCGTCAGCCCTAGTTTTCTATAGAAAAGTAGGCGTCAGCCCTAGTTTTCTATAGAAAAGTAGGCGTCAGCCCTAGTTTTCTATAGAAAAGTAGGCGTCAGCCCTAGTTTTCTATAGAAAAGTAGGCGTCAGCCCTAGTTTTCTATAGAAAAGTAGGCGTCAGCCCTAGTTTTCTATAGAAAAGTAGGCGTCAGCCCTAGTTTTCTATAGAAAAGTAGGCGTCAGCCCTAGTTTTCTATAGAAAAGTAGGCGTCAGCCCTAGTTTTCTTTAGAAAAGTAGACGTCAGCCCTAGTTTTCTATAGAAAAGTAGGCGTCAGCCCCAGTTTTCTATAGAAAAGTAGGCGTCAGCCCTAGTTTTCTATAGAAAAGTAGGCGTCAGCCCTAGTTTTCTATAGAAAAGTAGGCGTCAGCCCTAGTTTTCTATAGAAAAGTAGGCGTCAGCCCTAGTTTTCTATAGAAAAGTAGGCGTCAGCCCTAGTTTTCTATAGAAAAGTAGGCGTCAGCCCTAGTTTTCTATAGAAAAGTAGGCGTCAGCCCTAGTTTTCTATAGAAAAGTAGGCGTCAGCCCTAGTTTTCTATAGAAAAGTAGGCGTCAGCCCTAGTTTTCTATAGAAAAGTAGGCGTCAGCCCCAGTTTTCTATAGAAAAGTAGGCGTCAGCCCTAGTTTTCTATAGAAAAGTAGGCGTCAGCCCTAGTTTTCTATAGAAAAGTAGGCGTCAGCCCTAGTTTTCTATAGAAAAGTAGGCGTCAGCCCTAGTTTTCTATAGAAAAGTAGGCGTCAGCCCTAGTTTTCTATAGAAAAGTAGGCGTCAGCCCTAGTTTTCTATAGAAAAGTAGGCGTCAGCCCTAGTTTTCTATAGAAAAGTAGGCGTCAGCCCTAGTTTTCTATAGAAAAGTAGGCGTCAGCCCTAGTTTTCTATAGAAAAGTAGGCGTCAGCCCTAGTTTTCTATAGAAAAGTAGGCGTCAGCCCTAGTTTTCTATAGAAAAGTAGGCGTCAGCCCTAGTTTTCTATAGAAAAGTAGGCGTCAGCCCTAGTTTTCTATAGAAAAGTAGGCGTCAGCCCTAGTTTTCTATAGAAAAGTAGGCGTCAGCCCTAGATTTCTATAGAAAAGTAGGCGTCAGCCCTAGTTTTCTATAGAAAAGTAGGCGTCAGCCCTAGTTTTCTATAGAAAAGTAGGCGTCAGCCCTAGTTTTCTATAGAAAAGTAGGCGTCAGCCCTAGTTTTCTATAGAAAAGTAGGCGTCAGCCCTAGTTTTCTATAGAAAAGTAGGCGTCAGCCCTAGTTTTCTATAGAAAAGTAAGCCTCAGCCCTAGTTTTCTATAGAAAAGTAGGCGACGACCCTAGTTTTCTATAGAAAAGTAGGCGACGACCCTAGTTTTTTTACAGAAAAGTACCCCAAAGGAATAGCTTTCATATAACCCTTTTTAGATGTTACAAACAGGACAACCTCATAATAATACTGACCAATTTCGCTCGTCATTATATAAAACAACACTGCGAACAACTGCATACCAAGCGACAATTAAAGTTATACGACACGGTGCTGAACCGAAAGACGTATTTACAAGCGAACATGTGCAACGAATATAAATTCAAAGTTTAACTTGAATCGTTGCGATGTCTACACACATGTTCACATTGTTCACATGTCAAAATTGTTGCAATTATTTAACTGCAAATGTCATGTTATAAGGCAGTTCATAACTTTCCAAAGCGAAAACAAGAGAACAAAAAACGGAAAACTGAAAAACAAGACATTTCATTTTGGGGGTAACAGTTGTTCTTTTATTAAATTGATTTCCGTTAAAATGTGCAGCAGCAAAAAAAAACATGGAATTCATGCAGTTCCGTCTTGAATATTTCTCATATCTTCTTATTTTACAAACATTTGTACAACATGTAAATGTACATGTTTTTGAATTTTTATAGTTTTATTTAATTTTCTTTATTTTTTTGTAAACGCAAAATTGCAACAAGAAGAAACATAAACATTGGTTAAATTAAGCCATTCGTAACTTCCGGTAGACATGTTGAAATGTCATAAATTTAAAATAATAATAACAATAACACATACGCATATGCATACATGCAAATGAGTGTAGGTTTTCGAATATTTAAAACAGATTCTAGAATTCTTCAAATTCCTATTTATAAAACTCATACTTCTTAATGGCATAGTAGGCAACAGAACTTGTTTTCTATTAAAAATTTGGCGACAGGCCTAGTTTTCTATAGAAAATTAGGCGTTAGCCCTAGTTTTCTATAGAAAATTAGACGTTAGCCGTAGTTTTCTATAGAAAATTAGGCGTTAGTCCTAGTTTTCTATAGAAAATTAGGCGTTAGCCCTAGTTTTCTATAGAAAATTAGGCGTTAGCCCTAGTTTTCTATAGAAAATTAGGCGTTAGCCCTAGTTTTCTATAGAAAATTAGGCGTTAGCCCTAGTTTTCTATAGAAAATTAGGCGTTAGCCCTAGTTTTCTATAGAAAATTAGGCGTTAGCCCTAGTTTTCTATAGAAAATTAGGCGTTAGCCCTAGTTTTCTATAGAAAATTAGGCGTTAGCCCTAGTTTTCTATAGAAAATTAGGCGTTAGCCCTAGTTTTCTATAGAAAATTAGGCGTTAGTCCTAGTTTTCTATAGAAAATTAGGCGTTAGCCCTAGTTTTCTATAGAAAATTAGGCGTTAGCCCTAGTTTTCTATAGAAAATTAGGCGTTAGCCCTAGTTTTCTATAGAAAATTAGGCGTTAGCCCTAGTTTTCTATAGAAAATTAGGCGTTAGCCCTAGTTTTCTATAGAAAATTAGGCGTTAGCCCTAGTTTTCTATAGAAAATTAGGCGTTAGCCCTAGTTTTCTATAGAAAATTAGGCGTTAGCCCTAGTTTTCTATAGAAAATTAGGCGTTAGCCCTAGTTTTCTATAGAAAATTAGGCGTTAGCCCTAGTTTTCTATAGAAAATTAGGCGTTAGTCCTAGTTTTCTATAGAAAATTAGGCGTTAGCCCTAGTTTTCTATAGAAAATTAGGCGTTAGCCCTAGTTTTCTATAGAAAATTAGGCGTTAGCCGTAGTTTTCTATAGAAAATTAGGCGTTAGCCGTAGTTTTCTATAGAAAATTAGGCGTTAGCCGTAGTTTTCTATAGAAAATTAGGCGTTAGCCCTAGTTTTCTATAGAAAATTAGGCGTTAGCCCTAGTTTTCTATAGAAAATTAGGCGTTAGCCCTAGTTTTCTATAGAAAATTAGGCGTTAGCCCTAGTTTTCTATAGAAAATTAGGCGTTAGCCCTAGTTTTCTATAGAAAATTAGGCGTCAGCCCTAGTTTTCTATAGAAAATTAGGCGTTAGCCCTAGTTTTCTATAGAAAATAAGGCGTTAACCCTAGTTTTCTATAGAAAAATAGTCTTTAGCCCTAGTTTTCTATAGAAAATTAGGCTTAAGCCCTAGTTTTCTATAGAAAATTAGACAATAGCCCCAGTTTTCTATATTTCAAACTTCAAGTTTTTAAATTCCTAATTATCTTTTAATATTAAATGAGTAATTATTTTGTAATTCTTACAAACGACATGAGTAATTTGCCATAATTTATTATCATTTGTTATAAATATTTATAACATGTAAGTAAAAACTAGGGGTCAAAATCTTTTATTTTGAATTATTTATTTTTAAATCATAAAATGCAACAAACAACAACCGCAACCCAAAAGAATCTGACCAAATACTTAATTAAAACTTACAACAGAGCAAAAAAACAACAATAAATAAGAAAATTACATTATAAATAAATAAAAAAGTTTATGGTAATTTGTATTTAACACGATACTAAATGTTGCAATATATTTAACAACGAGACTCTAAGGAGTTGTAAATAAAAATGGAGGCATAAACCACAAGCAACAGAACAAACAACACTTGGACACACACAACTACCCAGGACTTTCAACTGTTTACTTATGTATGTGTGTGCGTGAATGCGAATGTGTTTAATGATAACGAATGTGTGAGTATTTGAATTTTAAATAAAACACATACAAATGCAAAGCGGCTAAGAAAATTAATTTTGCATATAAATTGCATGTAGGTTTTTGTTTATTGTGAAAGTGTTAAAATACAATTTGCAATTTTTAAAAAAGGACATTAATGTGAAACCGTAAAGTTATTTTACTTTAACACACACACACACACACGTGTTTCTGGATATAATTAGGTGGAATAATAAATACACCAAAGACCAAAAGTATCACGGCCCTAAAGAAGGCGACAGCCTTAAATTTCTTTAGAAAAGTAAGCGAAAGCCTTAGTTTTCTATAGAACAGTAAGCGAAAGCCTTAGTTTTCTATAGAAAAGTAAGCGAAAGCATTAGTTTTCTATAGAAAAGTAAGCGAAAGCCTTAGTTTTCTATAGAAAAGTAAGCGAAAGTCTTAGTTTTCTATAGAAAAGTAAGCGAAAGCCTTAGTTTTCTATAGAAAAGTAAGCGAAAGCCTTAGTTTTCTATAGAAAAGTAAGCGAAAGCCTTAGTTTTCTATAGAAAAGTAAGCGAAAGCCTTAGTTTTCTATAGAAAAGTAAGCGTCAGCCTTTGTTTTCTATAGAAAAGTAAGCGTCAGCTTTAGTTTTCTATAGAAAAGTAAGCGAAAGCCTTAGTTTTCTATAGAAAAGTAAGCGAAAGCCTTAGTTTTCTATAGAAAAGTAAGCGAAAGCCTTAGTTTTCTATAGAAAAGTAAGCGAAAGCCTTAGTTTTCTATAGAAAAGTAAGCGAAAGCCTTAGTTTTCTATAGAAAAGTAAGCGAAAGCCTTAGTTTTCTATAGAAAAGTAAGCGAAAGCTTTAGTTTTAAGCGATAGAATTAGTTTTCTATAGAAAATTATTAAATTTTATACTTGGCTAGTAAAGGGATATTTCAGGGCCTCTTAGGTAAATCTTTTACCTTTTAGTTTAACTGAAAATTCTCGCGCTTGTTACCTTAAGTGTATTTGTAAACTAATGTAAATTAGCGACCACGTAAATGTTTTAAAATATTTTTAGAATTAAAACGAAATATGCAAAATTTATTAAAGGAGACCTTATTTCAAAGGACTTGCAGTGTTTTTGTAAAATTGAAACATTTTAGCTAATTTCAAAGGATTAAATTGTGTAATAAACAAGGACTAAAACATACTAATTCATCTAAAAGAAGTATACAATTTAAAATTTTTATACCCTTCACCAATAGGTGAAAGGGTATTATAAGTTTGTGATTCCGTTTGTAATTTTTTTATTAGTGATCGTAGACCCCATAAAAATTATACCGATCGACTCAGAATCGGGAGGAGAATCGATTAAGCGATGTCCGTCTGTCTGTCTGTCTGTCTGTCTGTCTGTCTGTCTGTCTGTCTGTCTGTCTGTCTGTCTGTCTGTCTGTCCGTCTGTCTGTCTGTCTGTTGAAATCAAGTTTCTGAAGCACCTGGAGGATGGACCTACATAAGTTATATACCAGATTTTAGGAAATTCTCCCGCAATGAACGCTATTAAATTTCATTAAAATCGGTATATAAACACCGAAAATATTGAAAAAATACCAAAAATTAGACGAAAATTTTAAAATTTTTGATTGAAACACACTTTTAAATAACAAGAGAAACAAGATACTTCTAGTGTACATGTGATAATATATTATATATCAGATTTTAGGAAATGGTTCCCCAAAGCACTCTGTAAAATTTTATCAAAATCGGTCCATAAACAACTGAGATACCGCCAAAACACTAAATTTGATGTATCGCAAATTGCCCAAAGTACGCATTAGGGAAAGTTTGTTGAAAAAATTAAATGCAGAAATAGGAAAAACCATCTTCGTAGAGCACGGACATACATACATTTTATATCAGATTTTAGGAAATTCCCCCGCCAAGCACATTATTAAATTTTATCGAAAGCGGTCCATAAACAACTGAGATATCGCGAAAACACTACTTGTGATGTACAGCAAATTGCCCAAAGTACGTGTCTAAGAAATTTTGTTTACATTTTGTAAGTATTGTTTCAGCGATATCTCAGGTGTTTACGGACCGATTGTGATGAAATTTGACATCGTTCTTTGTGGGAGGATTTCCTAAAATCTGATATATAAACTACACAAATCTGATTATAAATACCATTCAAATTGTACCGATCGACTCAGAATTGGCAGGAGAATCGATTTCGCGACGTCCGTCCGTTTGTTTGTCCGTCCGTCCGTCTACCTGTCTGTCCGTCCGTCTAACTGTCTGACCGTCCGTCCGTCTACTTGTCTGTCCTTTTTTCTGTTGTAGTTTTTGGAGCTCCTGTTTTGTCGATATTTTAGATGTTTATTTTGATCAAATTTAATAGCGTTCTCCGCAGCGGATTACCTAAATTATGATGCACTCGGTAATTTGTGGTAGATATAATTTAGTGTAGTAGTGTATAACATTTGAGAATGTATTATATATCAAATTATAGGTAATCTTCCTAGGAAGCTAAGTACATGATATCCGTTCAAAACCTACATATGTATGTATGTATCTCACATATCAACGAAAATTTAAATTTTTTAATTGCAATTGGGAGAAATCCGTTCACGTTTGACAATTGCTCCCGTATAAGTTCGCCTAAGGCAATCTCTTAGTAGCTAATAAATGACAAATTATAATTATCTAATTAATTATAATTATCTATCTATTATAACAGATACGATGATGACATTTAGTATAAAGACGTTGTAAAATATCGTTATTCAGGGCGATAGCGCCTAAAATAAACTTTCTAGAGAGACAACATTTGACAAAAGTATTTCTGATATTTTGAAAAGTTCGGCATTGAAAATGGGCGAGCTCGGTTCACATTTACTGTTATCTCCCATATAACCCCGACCAGGAATCACTTTAATCTGATAAATTAAATCACATTATAATTGCTCAAAGAACTAGAGCAAAACTTTCCACACATCCATCGGACAGATCGAAGGAACAATACATCCCAAATATTATTGTTGAAGTATTCATCTTAATTAGTTAACTAACTTCAGATTAATAGGTAAATCTTCAATAAATTTTCCGCCAAAGCTGTTATCCATTCACTTAAAAACTATATATTTCACGTATGTATCTAAACCTAAGAGTGTATACCTTATAATTCTAAGGCTTCTATACATTGACAATCATTGTTAAAGCTTTGACCTAAACCAGTTCAGAGTTTTAAATAACTAATCATGAACTTTTAATAGTTGGATAATTCGTATGAATTAAAGTACACAACCCTCACTGGGCACTGTGTTTTTGGGTTGCATGCCAGAATACTTAATCTTCATCAAATCGATGTGCTCTTGCAAATCTAAGGGCATCTACATTTTGAAGCATCTTTTCTGCATGGTTTATCTGGTCTATCGAACTTTATTAAATGTTCGTGAAATAGACACATATCACTTTAGAATCGAAGTGACGCTGCCTTCGACATCAGCCACCTGCCCAACCTAACCTTTGGGTCCATAACAATTTTAGATGATGACGCTACCAAAAAGCTTTTCGTTTTCCGACTCTTAATTTTAAAGATTCTTTGCATATAATACTAGTATAACCAAATATTGCTAGGAATTACATTTAGTATGAACAAAAGAAAATGAATATACATATGAAGCATTTGTGTGGGGCTCAACAAACTATATAATTATCAATACATTCTTACGATTTTGTACTTTACTTTTGGAACACCATTGGTGAAGGGTATCCAAGATTCGGCAAAGCCGAATATACCACTCTTACTTGTTTTATTATATATTTAAGTAATAAGGATTTTTGGTTTTTTTTTAATTTGAAAAGAAAAAAACTATTACAAACTTTAGTTCCCAGAAGAAAAGCAGCCAAGTCTAAAAGTATTGAAGTAGCTAAAATCTAAAAATCTCACAATCACCATGAATTATTGTCAAATTAATCTAAAGCGAATGGCGTATAATATGAAATTTTATTCTAAAATGAAGCGGAAAAGCTGAAGACAAGAAGAGGTAAAAGACAAATTGCATTCACGTGTGTAAAGACATCCTGTTGCATTTAATTTATGTTGAACTCAGTCGGCAAAGAATAGAAAACTACGCCGTTAAAGGCAAATAACCATAAATCTCGTAAGGAACAAACAAACAAATGTTCGAGTAGTAAATCGTACTCGAAGTTGGTTGTTATTCGTGCAACATCAAAAAGTCAGACAGGCAGCAACTAATAGAGGAAGAATTTGGGATTCTACTAATTTAACTATTTTTTTAAGAAAAAATCTTTACTTTATAGTGATTGCATGTCTTAAATATAATAGATTATTAAAGAAGTCATGCTCGATGGATACTATAATTTAAAAGTTCCAAGGCAAAATCGATTTGTTACTGAAGCGCGTGTATATAGTTAAAGATATAAAATATTAAAATCGGAGCTATGACTAAACAAGTAAGAGTGTTATATTCGGCTGTGCCGAATCTTATATACCCACCATCAAGTTGTGTTAAATTTAGAAACATATCTCATATATCTACAAGGATGCAGCTAATTCAAAATCTGGACCAAAACTGAAAAAATCGTTAAGCTAATTGGTATTGCTGGTAAAACCTTTAGACTAAATTCGGTTGCCGTAGCTTTATAGTTCAACATTTACAAATATTTTAGTGGTTTCCCTACTTTGATCAAAATTCGGTCTCATAACCGGGTATAGTTTTACATTAATAAATTTTTAAATACTTTTAAATACCCTAAACACGTTAATAGTAATACGGCAGGTTCATATATTTCGTTAGGAGTTCCTAATGCATCCATCATATATAAAGTCTGGGCTGAACATTGATTGATGCCTATCTAATTTCAAAGGTGCAATCTTAATATAATGAATGTACCTCCAATTTTTTTTTGATTATAGATATAAAAAGGGAATGTTATATATATAAGAATTATAGCCAAATGTTGACCGATTGTAACAAGATTTTATACGCTTATTCTTGCAAAATTTAGTGACCATAGCTATCATAGTTTCTAATTTAATAGCTTTTAACTGGCCTTTGCTAAAATTTTTTGTTTCCGTGAGTGTTTTTTATATGAAAGCTAAAGTCAAATATGGACTGATTCCTATAAAATTTGATAAACTGATGAAAATTTGCATAAAACTTCCCTATTTTAAATTTTATCGTCATAGCTATTACAAAATGTGTTTCCCGGGGCGGGATTATATAGGAGCTCTAACTAAATTTGAACCGATTTTGTCCATTTTCAATACACAACTTTTTCCAAAATACTTTTGTAAAATTTTGTCCCTCTAGCTCGCTTCATCCCTAATGGTAGAATACCCGTAACGAGGCCGCACTTTCTAGCAAAGGCAGTGGGATTATCAGATGAGCATGATGCGATCCGCAATACCAACCCTAATGATCCCAGGATCGTCCAGTTGAACCGTAATATCAGCAGGTTGGTAAATAAGGACAAGCGGAACCGTTGGTTTGATCACCTGAAGAAGTGCAACCTTGGCGCGGGAATAAGTAAGTTGTAGTCCACTGTTCGATCTCTCTCTTGAACCCTATGAAAAAGGATGATCGGGTCGCGATTAAGTTTGCCGATAACACCATATCCGACCCAAAAGCGCGCTCGCGTGCTTTTAGCCGATTATTTATGAGCACGTCCCAAAGAAGACAAGGCGAAAAAGAGCATTGTTCTCAAGCTCCATGATCTCTCACCACAACTTTTGACGCCTGCGGAAGTTGCAAAGGCCATCCGTACAGCTAAGCTTGATAGTATAGTATATTCTGTAATGTTGTTTCTTTTCATGCTTAAAACATCGTAAGTGCTAAGTCGATGGATGACGAGTCCAAAGACAAGAGCCACGTTTGTAAAGCAAGCCGCTCGATCCGAGACTGACGCCCGCTTACAGCCGCAACTAATATGTTGAACAGACGCTACAGTTTTGTACTTTACCAAACACAATTAGCTTAGACCCTTAGACCAAATACGTCGGAATGGCTCCAAGATAACTCCCCCTCACGTTAGCCCTGACCTAGAATCCCACTCGGATTGTTAACCGCATCTTCAACTAGGTTGCTCAGGTTTCCAGGATGTACCACTAGGCGGTGTGAGTAGGAATTGAATACAATTATAACCTGTTAGCAGGAAACCCAGGCAACAACTGCATCCCAGAACGTGGAGGTCAATTAATGCGGAATTGCAAGCAGCAAACTATTCATGGAATGACGTATGCTTAACAACTCGCTGCCCTATGCCTCTCTAGGAGTTAAGTATAACAGAAGAAGCTAACTCTAAGGCTATAGGCAAATTTCTAAGCTGCCGTGGTAATGCAATGGACTTCAAGTCTATGTGAATCTGATAACCAGACTGATAAACACACTAGCTTAACCTAAGGCTATAGTCATATTTTCTATAGAAAACTTAAGCGATCGCCAAGTTTTGTATGAAAAACTATACCGATCGTCTATGAAAAACAATAGCGATCATCCAGTTTTCTATAAAAATCTATACCCATCGCCATGTTTTCTATGAAATAAAAAAAACTAACGTCTAGATTTCTATGGAAAGCGATCGCCATGGAAAATATTCACCAAATTAATCGTAGTAATAGGATCGACAGTGTAATTAAAAACAAATTATTTTCTATGTGAATTTTCTAACATTTTTTATTTATTTCTTGTATATTTAATGAAATTAAATGCAAATGATGATGAAATGAAATTGATGATATTTTTTAGTCATAATCTTCATTGAAATCGAAAATAGGTTCTGAATCGTCAAAATCGGTTTGCTCTTCTTCATCTTCAGCTTCTAGTTCTGACCAAAAGCTACTACGTTTTTGTACTGCAGATTGTTCAGGAATATCCCAAAAGCTTTGATCTTCATTCAAAGAATCAAGAGTTTCCTGCGAATCAGGGTTTTCAAGTTCCATGGCGGTTTCCCAAGGATTCGATTGTTCGATAGGAGTTTCTTGTTGTTCTCTGACAGTTCTTAAAAGTTCTTCAGAATTGTGCCAATTATTTTGGTTTCTCTCGAAGTCTTCAAGCTTCTCTTCTGTATTTGGTTGAGAATCTTCCGAAAATAATTGGGGTTCTGCTAACATTTTTAAAATTTCCTGAGCATTATCAAAATAGTTTGGGGAATCATGTAAGGAATCTTGATTGGAACTTATCAAACCTGACTCTTGTTCTCCTACACTTTTAAGTAGATCCTGAGGATTTTCCCACAAGTTTTCGCGATCATTATGGGAGTTAAAAACCAATTCAGTTTCTGGTTGTTGTGGTAAGCCTTGTACATTCTGTAGCATTGCATTATTAGTTTCGGTTAGATCCTTGGAGTTATCCCAGAAGTTGTGCTCAGTTTTATAGACATCTATTAAATCTTGGGGAGTTTCATTTTCTTTTTGTTGATTTTCCAAAATTCTTTGCAAATCTTCCTCATAAGTTTCAATTAAAGATTCCAAGGGATTTATTTCTGCAGCTGCCAATTCTAAATTACGATAAGAAACCTTTTCGGGAACTTTTGGAGGTGTTATACTAATCGTTGTCGCCTTATCGCTATTTAATTGGCCCATCATTGAGTTATAGAGTAAGGGATAGTTCTTTTTAAAGCTGGCTTTCATACGCAATAGATTTTCCAGAGTATGAGGTGTTGTAAGAAGATTCTGATTTTTTGTAAACGCTGAAAATGGCGAAGTTGCTGATTCCGTAAGTTCTCTTCTATAACGTCCAGCTTTTATGTATTCTTCAAAGCTACCGCCTCCCTTAAAAATAGGCTTATAAGGATTATAGGCTTTATGACGCCAAGGATCATCGGGACGATCGACACTTTGAAGGCCCATAAATGGTTCCAAAAGGTAGGGTTCATAAGCGAATAGTGATCCGACATTGGGATCCGAATTTTTTGAACTTTCTGAAGATGAAGACGGTGAGGAGGACAATAAATTCGTAGACGATGATGATGTTACAAATTTTGATGATGATGATAATGACTTGGAATTGGGGGATGATGATGATAATGATGACGATATATTATTGCTATCCGCAGGGAATTTATGTAATGTTGAAAATGGTACAAAATCGAAATGATCATGAAATATAAATTAAAAAAAAAATATTAAAAATGAGAACAATTTTTGGAGATGGGACTTAGAGGGGTAATAAAATAAAGATATTTTATCAGAAGAATATCTGGGCGATATTTTCTTTAGAAAACTAAGGCGATCGCTAACTTTTCTATAGTAAACTAAGGCGATCGCCAACTTTTCTATAGTAAACTAAGGCGATCGAAAACTTTTCTATAGAAAACTAAGGCGATCGCCAACTTTTCTATAGAAAACTAAGGCGATCGCCAACTTTTCTATAGAAAACTAAGGCGATCGCCAACTTTTCTATAGAAATCTAGGCGATCGCCAACTTTACTATAGAAAACTAAGGCGATCGCCAACTTTTCGATAGAAAACTAAGGCGATCGCCATATTTTCGATAGGAAACTAAGACGATCGCCAACTTTTCTATAGAAAACTAAGGCGATCGCCAACTTTTCTATAGAAAACTAAGGCGATCGCCAACTTTTCTATAGAAAACTAAGGCGGTCACCAACTTTTCTATAGAAAACTAAGGCGATCGCCAACTTTTCTATAGAAAACTAAGGCGATCGCCAACTTTTCTATAGAAAACTAAGGCGGTCGCCAACTTTTCTATAGAAAACTAAGGCGATCGCCAACATTCCTATAGAAAACTAAGGCAATTGCCAACTTTTCTATATAAAACTAAGGCGGTCGCCAACTTTCTATAGAAAACTAAGGCGATCGCCAGATGGATCGCCCAGTTTATCGATAAACTTAGAAATCACTGTAATAGTATTAATGGAATGATATGTATAAAAAAATAAATACTAAATTATATGTAATAAATATTAATATACTAATATCATATTTCTAAAGCCACTTCAGCTGAGCGATTAATTAGAAGCGTCCAATTTTATATCGTTGGGTGACTCTGTAGAACTTTTAGCAAATTTTCGGCTTTTCGATGAAAGTCTTATCCTACGACGACTTAATTTCTTAGGTTTCTCTGTTGAACCTGTAGTAGCGGCTTTTAAAATTTGAGGGGATAAAGTGGTAGAGGGTTTCATTGTACTACTTGTTATAACATTGTTTAGTTTTGTTGATTGCATAGGCTTATCAGTTGTCTCCGGTGAGGATGTGGTCTTTGTTAGTACTTCCTTGCTGGTTTCCTTCTTTTGTTGGCTTAGATCTTGTAAAATATCCAGAATTTTTTCTAATTTATCATTTTTATCTAAGGAATTTTTGTTATCATCATCTGATTTGCTTATACTATTGGCATTGCTACCGAATTTATTAAGATTTTTATAATTTGAAAATTGTTTACCAACTGGCTTTAAGGAGAAAGGTCGGGGATTTCTTTTGGTTGTATGAAATTGTCCTCTTAAAGCGTAGACACTGTGAGTGGTGGTTTCAGCTGTTTCCAGGGTTTTATTGGAGTTTAGGCTGGGGGATTTTTCCTTTGGAGTTATAACTTTGTTATCTTCTTTAGCCTTATCTTTCTCCAATTTGGTTTCTTTTTCAATTTTATTGTTGGCCTTTTTCTTATTGGTTTCCTTAGGGGTGGCAGGGGTTTCGGTTTCTGTTTCCATTTCTTCTTCAGCCTCAATTTCCTCTTCCGCTTCGAGTTCCACTTCTTCTTCGACTTCCTCTTTCTCCTCCTCCAGTTCTTCGTCTTCCCCCTCCTCAAATTCTTGATTCTTTTCGTGATCATTTTCAACTTCAATGGAATTTAAAACTTTTTCGGTTACATTTTCGGTTACATTTTCAGTTACTTTTTCCTTTCCTTTCTCAACTTTATCTTTCATTTCCGGTGGAATAATCTCCCTTTTCTGGGAATAATTATCTTTGTAAAATATATTCTCGTCTTGGTGATCTTTCTGCTGAATTACATGTAAGTTCGGCTTACCATCTTTTAAATAATGTTGCTGATGTTCCTTAGTCAGATACGATCTATCATAACCCTTTTCCGACATTTCACCCAACCATTGCTGATATTCTCGATCTTCCTCTTGTTTGTTGGGGTTGCGATAAATCACGGTATGTGATCTTTCTGTTATCATACCATAAGGCTTATTATTCTTCTGGAACAAATTCGGTTTAGTCGAACTTCCATAAAATTTAGGCCTTAAAGTATCTTCTATACTTTTCATAACATTCTCTTTGCATGTATCGCAGCACTGTGCCAAACGTTCCTTAATTACAGTCATTAAGTTCTCGAAAGACATGTTTTCTGGGATTTGTACAGATTTAAAGTCAGTGGCTGCTTGCGGGAATCTACTAAGCCCATACTTATCAAGATTGCCAGGTTTATTAATGGAATTCGAAAATTGTTGATAGGCAAAGTCTTCATAGGGCGACAAAGTTTTAGATCTTCCATAATCGGTTGTCTGAAAACCGCTGGTATAAATTTCAGAAGGATTTTTATTAATAGAATTTGTTAAAAACGGTTGAACGAATGGGTTTTGATACATTGAGGATTTGGAAGATTTTGCGGGGCCATTTAAAGCATCAGAATTTACCAGCGTATAAGGTTGGTTAGCAGTATTATAATCTTCTACAAACGGTACAGATTCCAGGGAATTGTACATGGGTAGATAGGGATTTGTACTTACTATTTTATTGGTATTAAAGGATAAAGGATTATTGTATTTTGATATTACATTATTATACAAGCCCTCGGAATTAAAGGAAGGATCATAAACCATATTTGCATCTGGTTGATTGAGGGACATTGCTAACGAAGCAGTTTGTGGTACTGATACAGGTAAAGTCATATAAGGCTGTATGCCTGTTAACGAAACATATTGACCATTTTGATTTGGTGAATAATTTTGAGTATTTGCCGTTTTGCTATCTTTAGCCTCTTCATGACCCACCTCCTCCTCCTCATCTCCAGCCGTTATCTCCATAGGTTTTTGATTGGCCTTCTCTAAGGCCTCTCTTATTGCCTCAGCATTATAACGCATCAAAGCCTCGGCTGGTGTCTCGTCTGGATTCAAGGTAATCTCCTTTAATGAATCCTTATAGGTCTTGCGCAAATCATTTAAAGATCTTTCATCGATAGGTTCTAAAGTGGCATATTCCGTGGAGCGTTTACTACGCGATCTATTACTACTTGACTTACTTGCTTGATTTCTTATAACTAAAACATAGGCAGCCGGATTGCTGACCATTGAGGATTGTGTATAACCTTTTGCTAACCTTTTTGTTGGATGATTATCGGGAGTTGCTATGAAGTTGTCTGTCATAAAAATGGGGCTGGCGGTTTTGGGGTCTTCATTTTGGGGCATCATCATTTTCTAAAAAACGTCACCTGTTATTGTGGATTTTGTTTAGCAGGGATTGAGGGTAAGGAAATCAAAAACACACAATATGGGAATGGGAGGAATAGAGAGAGAAAAATGCTTATGACCATGAATGAATTCGTTATAATTTACACTTATGGTTGTGTAAGTGTAGTGGATCTAGATGAAATGAAATGTGCTGGGAGTGTGTAAAATATTGAAACATAGACACTGCAGGACGGAATTTGATAACTTCTATATAGAAAAGTTTGTTGATCTCTAAAATGGGACTTTTCAAAACGACCACACGGCAAATTATGTATAGATTCTTTGCCCTTAGTGCTTGCAAACTTTTCTATAAACAATAGTAGCGATCTCCAACTTGTCTATAGAAATCTTTAGCAATCGCCAATTTTCTATGGAAAACATGAGCGATCGTTTAAATTTCTTAAGAAAATTTGGAGATTGGTAAAGTTTTGTTTGGAAAAGTTAATGATCGCTTTAGTTTTCAATAGAAAATTTTGCGATCGCTCGCAAACTTTTCTATAAACAATAAAAGCGATCTCCAACTTGTCTTTAGAAATCTTTAGCGATCGATAATTTTCTATAGAAAACATTAGCGATCGTTTAAATTTCTTTAGAAAATTTGGAGATCGCAATAGTTTTGCTTAATTTTCTATAAAAACTTTAGCGATCGGCTTATTCTCATCATCATATTTTGTACAGAAACGCTTTTGAGTAATTATGAGTTGTTTAGTGCTTTTAAGTGCTAACAAGTTACTATGAAATATGAATGGACTTATGAATGATTGTGAGTTGCGCAAAATGTGCGGGATTATTTATTTACTCTAAACATTGAAAAAAATCAGCTTTACTTACCGGCATTTGTTGATTTTGCTGCAACATATTGGAAATTTCTTCATCCCCGATAGCAGAACGATATGGTCCATACGAACCACCATAAGCAGATGGTGGTGGTGGTGGTGGAAGAGGTTTAGCATAACCGTAAGCCATAGAAGCTGGAGCAGGAGGTGGAGGCCTAGCATAGCCACCATAACCGCCAGCAGGGGCATAAGCTTGAGGTGGCTGAGGTGCAGAGTAAACCGGTGGGTAGCGACTACCGCCACTGCTATAGTAATAGTTAATGATAGTTGGTGGCTGTTGAGGTTTTTTCTTTTTAGAACCAAATAAATCCATTTCATCGAATAGATCCTCCACTGCACGTGTTTTTTGTTGAAAAGAATCTGTGTTAAAATGATTGATATTATGACGAAAAACACCAAAAAGATTACCTTTGTGACGTGCTTGACCAGCATTCTCAGGCATCTGAGGTTTAGCCTCGCCCACCATTGATGTATCGTCGGAACGCTGTTGAGTCATCATGGGGTTATGTGTTTTAGCCGGCATTTGTTCATTTGCATTCGAGTCAATCCATTGTCTTTGTTCTGGGGTTTGTCTTTGAGCTGCCTGTTCAGCGGATTGTCTTTGGGCCATTTGTTGCTGTTGTTCAGCCGCCTGTCTTTGCATTTGTTGCTGTTGTTCGGCTGCCTGCCTTTGCATTTGTTGTTGTTGTTGTTCGGCTGCTTGTCTTTGCATTTGTTGCTGTTGCTCGGCTGCTTGTCTTTGTGCAGCTTGTTCGGCTGCCTGCCTTTGCATTTGTTCATTGGTTTCGATCCATTGTCTTTGGGCTGCTTGTTGTTCGTTAGCTTGTTTCTGCATGTTGGCATCGAACCATTGTCTTTGGGCTGCTTGTTGCTGCATATTGGAATCAATCCATTGTCTTTGTGCTGCTTCGCGTTCGGCTGCTTGTTTTTGCATATTCGAATCAATCCATTGTCTTTGCATCATGGCTTGAGTGTGTTGTTCACTTTCTGAATTTGCCAATTGCCTTTGCATGCTTGTATCCAAATTGGTTTTAAGTACATGAGGACTTAGTTTTCTGTGGGGTTTAGGCATTTGATGTTGTGGCGTCATCATATCTTTTTGCATTTCCATGGGCATTTGTTGTTGTCTCATCTCAGGATTAGCCCACTGTCTCTCTATTGGCTGCGGTTGTTGCATATTCGGCATACTGGCATCTGCCCATTGACGCATTTGATTTTGTGAATCAGCTTGTTTCTGTTTTTCAGCTTCTGCTGCCATTTCACGCTGCTTCTCTTCCAACCACTGACGTTCGCTAGCCATTGGGTTACTTCCCTCCGCCGACTGTCTTTGTTGATCGGCCATTGTTTTTTTGTCCGCATTGTCAGCTAAACCCTCAATCTTTGCATTCTTAATCCAAGGCATTTCGTCACCGTTCTTGGCAGCCATACGATAAGCATAAGTCATCATTTTCAACATATCATCCTTCTCCATACTCTTGAGGGCATCTTCGGCGGTTTTTGTCTGGCGTTTAATCGGTGTACCCATTAAGTCCGTAAGATATTTGGTGGAGGCTTGGTGGTGTTTGTGATATTCCTTATTTTGTTTTTGTACAATCGTCTTCATAAGCATGATAACATGCTCATCTTTCAAGGTTTTCTCAATATCACCCAAGGTAATGTCATAAATTGGAATTTCATAAAGATTAAGTTGGGTGGTCAAAGAAGTCGTGGGCTTAGCACCACTTTCTATTTGGGTCTTTTTCACGTCATTAGCCAACTTCGAAAGGTCTTGTAATTGCTTAAGTTCCTCAATAACTTTTTTCTCAAAAATTTCCAGCTTTGCCTCCATTTCTAAGTCTTCATAGCTTTTTTGATGCTGATGATTGTTGTGCACATGGAACCATAAAATGGGTATGGTCTTCTTGTTTAAAGCCTCCTTGAGCACTGCCTTCAATTTCATTTCAGCCAATGTTTGATGATCCACTTCTTTGGGAGAAATTTTATAGGGAGAATATTGATCAGGCATTACATGTATCTCTGAGATTTCTGAGCCCAGAGGCGTTAAGCCAGGCAGATTAAATAGATTCAGACCAGGTAATTGCGATAATTGTGGTAGTTGTCCTAATTGTGGCAAACTCAGGCCATTTAAGAGGGAGCTTCCAACTATTTGCTCAAAGGGATTTTTAGGAGCCTCGGGAGTTGAAGCAGCATCGGCCGTATCTGCATCGGCCCCAGCATCAGCCGTATCCGCATCTAAAGCATCACCTACTTGGGAATCTGCTGCATTCTGTGATACATCTCCGGCTGATTGTGCTGTTTGAGATGCACCCGCTGACGAATCAGATGAAGCCTGATTAGCTGAAGGATTTAGTAGTTGGGCACCATTCAAGAAAGATTGACTCAAACTTTGACCCAGTTGAGACAAATCTAAATTACCTGTTAAATTATATGGAATTAGAGATTGTAAGAACTAACTGAGATTTAAATTTACCTGGTGCATTCTGCGCCAATAGACTAGTCTGTGCTAACATCTCATTCATAGCCTGTCCAAAGGATCTAGACATTTCCGGAGCCGTTTGAGTTAATTGTGAAAATATTTGGCCTGTCAGGCCGCCACCCAAATTTTGGGCTTGCCCCACAATATCATCCATTACACCGGGATCACGTGTAATACGCCTTAAAGATTCCCCAGCTGGATTCATGAAATCAACGAATTTATTTTTATCATTATTTAAAACCAAAAGCACTTTATTCGAGGGTTGGGCATCAAGAGGTGGCATTAAGAAGGGAGCTTTAAATGAATGGAAAGATCAGGAATTTTTTTAGAATATTTTAATTTATTTAAATATTTTTGCATACCTTGAAGTAGACCGGGAACCAATTGAAAGCCTGGTGCTATGTTTCTATTTAAGTTGGGAACTAAACTTGGCTTCAGAAACTAGGAAATAGATATTATAGAGTTTGGTTACATAAAACTTTTTCGTAAGAAATTATACAGAGAGAAGATACTCCTTCCTAAATGTACAGAAAGCTTTCCAGTTCCAAATTTATGTACTATTTCGAATCTAATTCGAAGTAATTTTCCAAATTTTATTAAAATAAAAAGAGTATTTCAAAGCTTTTCAGCAAGTATAGGCAGCCCGTAACTGCCAGGAGCCGCAGACTTTTTGTAATTTTCGTAAATATCACGATCATTAATAAAACTCGTTAAAATGAGTATTAAAATTTAAAAATAATTTTCAATAATAAATTTTACCTATTGAACAATTTTTAAGAAAAAAATTTTTTTATAACAAATTTTTCTATAGAAAAATTTTCAATAAAAAAAAAATTTTACAGAAAAATTTTCAATCAAAAGAATTTTTTTATACAAAATTTTTCAATAAAAAAAAATCAATAAAAAAATTCTATAGACAAATTTTCAGTAAAAAAAATA
The DNA here is from genome assembly GCA_933228675.1 of Stomorhina lunata. Taxonomy (NCBI): domain Eukaryota; kingdom Metazoa; phylum Arthropoda; class Insecta; order Diptera; family Rhiniidae; genus Stomorhina; species Stomorhina lunata. The sequence goes on along the minus strand of OW121740.1, from coordinate 35,703,873 downwards.
TTTCTGTAGTAAAATTTTTTTATCAATTTACAATAAAAAAAAATTTGCAATAAAAGAATTTTTTTTTCAATAAAAAAAATTTTCTATAGAAAAATTTTCAATAAAAAAATTTTTCTATAGAAAAATTTTCAATGAAAAAATTTTTCTATAGAAAAATTTTCAATGAAAAAATTTTTCTATAGAAAAATTTTCAATGAAAAAATTTTTCTATAGAAAAATTTTCAATAAAAAAATGTTTCTATAGAAAAATGTTCAATAAAAAATTTTTCTATAGAAAAATTTTCAATAAAAAAATTTTTCTATAGAAAAATTTTCAATAAGAAAATTTTTCTGTAGAAAAATTTTCAATAAGAAAATTTTTCTGTAGAAAAATTTCAATAAAAAAATTTTTCTTTAGACAAATTTTCAATAAAAAAATTTTTCTATAGAAATTTTCTATAAAAAAATGTTCGATAAAAAAATATTTTTCTATAGAAAAATTTTCAATAAAAAATTTTTCTATAGTAAAATTTTCAATAGAAAAATGTTTCTATAGAAAAATAAAAAAAATTTTTCTACAGAAAATTTTCAATAAAAAAATATTTTTTCGATAAACAAAAAAAAAAAAATTTTCGATAAACAAATACTTTTCTATAGAAAAATGTTCGATAAACAAATATTTTTCTATAGAAAAATTTTCAATAAAAAAATATTTTTCTACAGAAAAATTTTCGATAAAAAAATATTTTTTTATAGAAAAATTTTCAATAAAAAAATATTTTTCTATAGAAAAATTTTAGATAAAAAAATATTTTTCTATAGAAACATTTTCGATACCATTACGAGAAATAATTGGATTTTTAGAAGAGTGGCCAAACAACGCTCCAAAACTGACAATAATTGACTGGATAACTCTCAACTTCTCAAGATTCCAAAATATATAATTCCTATTTATTCCGTTTTGGAACATAGGTACATATACATTGCGTTTTTTTAGATTTTTCTAGAATAAGGGATACTACTCCTGACGATGATAGCCAACCATCGAAATTGTTGTCCCCTTAAAAAAATTTTCAATAATTTTTATACAAAAATTTTTGATGCGTGGTTTTCGCATATAGAATTGGGGACAATCCTGATGATGATAACCAACCATCGAAACGTACGTCGAAAATTTGCTGGTATTTATGAATAAGCAGCGGCTAGCAGCAGAAAGTGATTATTTTTATGCGTTACAAACATTACCAAAAACCCAATATATTCTTCCCCCTTTGGGGTGAAGGGTGCCGAATTTATTACAAAATGACATTAAGTGCAAACACTTTGCAAAATCTTTTAATAACTATTATGAACCAATTATTCAAATTTTTTTCTTCTTGAAATATTTTTTTTTTCTTGGAATATCTCTTTCTCTTCAAAAAAAATTAGCAATTCTTACCTTATCAGAGCCCCTAGTAACAACCTTTTTCTGAACGATTGGAGCATTATTGGAATTGATCAAATGATCCGTTGGCATCAATTCTTCTTCATGAAAATTTGATGTATGATCATGTTCAGCAGCAACAAAGTATGAGGTAAACACCAAAATTAAACACAATTTCAAATGAAACTACATTCAAAGAAACACAAAAAAAATATTTAAAATTTGTTTTTTTTTTCAAATTAATTCAAAATCAAAACCTACCCAATTCATGTTTAATACATTAATTAAATTCACTTTAAGGGATATTTTAAGTATTTAAATGAAAGGATTTAATTATATTCTATAAGCCTTTTTTTCTTATCCTTAAATCACTTTATTCCTTTTTTTTGTTATCCTTAAATATTTTTCGAAATTTCACTTTAATCTTAATTTCGATTTGTGATTTATTTCTTCACTTTTTATTATCAATGTAAATTTCCCGTCACTTCAATTTACACGATGTTTAGTTATTCGTTAGTATTTGGAAACTGATCTTTAGTTAGTGATTAAAGCTTTTAATATAATTTAACTTTGCCCAAGACTTTTGCCAACGTTGTAAAAATGTATTTCTTTTTATTTTTACTACTTTTAAAATATTTAACCTAGATTTTTGGGGTTTTAGGAAAAATTCTGTTTGGCCAGCAGATTTTTGTCGTTTTAATCAATTTAGTAGTGACTTTATTTTATTATTATTTTTTTTTTCATTATCAAATCTAGAATTTATCGAGTTTGTATAAAAACTAATCTGAGATCACGCGCTAATTGAGACATTTTTAAGTGCATGGTCACGTAAAAATAGCAGTTTTCTTATTCTTTTATCTGCTCTAAGAACTATAATTTTTAAGAATTTATCACTATCTCTATGCCCTCTATAGGAAGTGAATGGGGTAGATTTTGTAAAACGTTTATTTTGTAATACAGCAAAATTTTACGAATGGACACTGAAAAAAATCCTAATGATAAATCAAAAAGGGAACGTTACAAATTCAAATTACCTTAATTTTAGAATCAACACTCGATTTATTTCCACCTTCTCTAATTATTGATACATTGAATTCGAAATTGAAGTACTTAAGAAAAAAATTGGCATATATGTACGTATATACGCTATCCTGAATTTGCATTTTACCTTCTCTAACGATTATTATAAACTTGCCATTAATTTAAAAATATTGTTATAAAAGTCATACAACGCTGGTTCCCTTCTACCGAAACATATTGACCAATTATATAAAGATCTTCGATTGATCTATTTGACCAATTCTATAAAGATCTACTGTTGATCTCTAGAACTTTATAAATATCTACGATTGATCCATATAACTCTATAAAGACCTACTATTGATTTTTAGAACTCTATTAAGATCTACGGTTAATCTCTAGAACTCTAATGAGGTCTACTATTGTTTTCGGAAACTTTATTAAGATCTACGATTGATTTCTAGAACTCTATAAAGATCTACCATTGATCTCTAGAACTCCATAAAGATCTACGATTGATCTCTTGAACTTAACAAAGATCTACGATTGATCTTTAGAACCTTACAAAGATCTACGATTGATCTCTATAACTTTACAAGATCTACGATTCATCTTAAGAACTATATAAAGATATACGATTGATCTCTAGAACTCCACAAAGATCTAGGATTGAGCTTTAGAACTCTACAGAGATCTACGATTGATCTCTACAACTCTATAAGGATCTACAATTCATCTTTAGAACTCTATAAAAATCTACGATTGATCTCTATAACTCTATAAAGATCTACGATTCATCTTTAGAACTCTATAAAGATCTAGGATTGAGCTCTTTAACTCTACAGAGATCTACGATTGATCTCTATAACTCTACAAAAATCTACGATTCATCTTTAGAACTCTATAAAGATCTATGATTGATCTCTAGATCTCTACAAAGATCAACGATTGATCTCTAGAACTCCATAAAGGTCTACGATTGATCTCTAGAACTCCACAAAAATCAACGATTGATCTTTAAAACTCTGTAAAGATCAACGATTGATCTCTATAACTCTACAAAGATCTACGATTCATCTTTAGAACTCTACAGAGATCTACGATTGATCTTTATAACTCTACAAAGATCTACGATTCATCTTTAAAACTCTATTATAAAGATCTAAGATAGGGGGAGCTCATCGTGCTACGTAGCACATGATCACACCAGTCCACCACCAAACGCCTATGTTTTTAAAACAACGACTGCTCCTTTTGTGGATCATCGCTACATTGAATTTGAATAAAATCCAGATACAGCGGGTGAAAGCCATTCCTTATTGCATTAGGAGGAAGACGAACTAGGACATCTACGACGCCTCCTTGGGCCGTCTCCTTCCCCCTCTTACCGACTATCAATAATCGAGATGACATCGACCAAGCGATAAACGTACTAACTGACGCCTTAGACCAAGTCACGAATCTGGCTTGTAGATTCACTATTAGGAGAGGTAAAAAGAAACTCCCCTGGTAGTCCTCTGATATTGCGACACTCAGGAATGTCTCCACCTGTTCAACGAGGCCAAAAAGAACGCAAACGGGAAACGGCTTTGTAGCATGCCTCTGTTAACAGATTTAAAAACCTTTTTAGAAATGCTTAAAGACAGTCTTGGAGGAACTTTTACAGCGGCGTTGAAGGTTCATCCGATACTGACAACGACGTGCGGATCTGAAACTCATGTGTTCCATTTAGAAACACACTTTCCAGACTGCAAGCCTATAAATCCACTATAAGTCCACTCCGATCCCTCTAAACAGGGATTTCGATTTCGACCCGTATAAAGCTGCGGGTGCTGATGGTATCATTCCAGCCGATCTGCAACACAATACCTGGCTAATTCTGATATATGTCTGATATATGTGCCTTAGGTTAGGTTACACAGGCAGCCGATGTTAAATTAGCGTCACTTGAGTCCTAGAAACGGTCCCTTTGTGGTAGCTGCAGGGGATAGACTGGAACAGAAAACATAGATAATTAATTCCACGCCATCGGAGATGGTTTTTTAAGGCAGCCTGTAGCCCTGATAAATGAGTCTATTTTACGAATGTAAATACTCGCTAGATCGTATAAATCATGCAGATAAAGCACCCCAGATAAACAGATTAAAGCGGACGATCTTAAATTTTTTTTGAAAAAATCACGCTGGTTTGCCTTGCCTTGGTTTGCAGGCCACCAAACCACCGCACTATACATTAGTATAGGCTTGACAACCATGTCCCCAGGTTTTGCCTATGGCCCCTCTACATGAGTAGAGTGCTTTGAATACCCTAAATTGGGTGTTTAGGCTCCAAGACAGTTTTGAGTCCAGAATGACCCCAAGATATTTGGCGTGGTTAGTGAGCACAAGATCTACCCTTATTTAATTTTGGAAGAGTAAAGTTGGTTATTTTGTATTTCCACGAAAAAAGTACAAGTTCCGTTTTTTTTTTTTTAACTCCCTGGCCGTTAGAGACACCCCAACGGTTAAGTATGTCGAGAGCTGTTTCAAGACGTTGTGACAAGGTGCTAAGAAATTTTCCTGACACTGCTATAGCGACATCGTCCGCGTAAGCTATGGTGCTGAATCCCAGAGAATCTAATTCAGTTAGCAGTTTATTTATGGAAAAGTTCCACAGGAGAGGGGAACCTCGATATGCTACCTTGTAGATTGTAGCGATGACCATGGTCGAGCTGATGACTCTTTAGGTGAGTAGCTTATCTACAAACGAGATAATAGATATATCGAAGTCCTCTATTGCCGACATAATAGACTCTGGTTTTATATTGTTAAAGGCGCCTTCAATGTCTAGAAAGGCGGCAAGTGTAAATTCGCCGAACTCAAGAGATTTTTCAATAAGACTAACTTCTAGGCAGCAGATTCCTTGCTGACCTACAGGATCTACAACAGTGTAGGTTAATTGATATTGTAGGGTTCATCACGGGTCTCAACTGGCCTAGATAGGGTAGTCTTCTCTTCTACTCTCTACTACCTTTCTCTTCCCTATCTTCATTCTTTCTTTCTTCACTCTTTCTTTTCTCCCTCTCTGTTAAAGGATCACAATGGACCCCTGGGGTCTCCGAGTGTAGGTGTCTTTGACACCTCCTTTATTACCTAACCTAACCTAACCTAACCTAACCTAACCTAACCTAACCTAACTTGTGAGTGGAGTGCAGTCTCAACAGATTTACCTTTGTTATAGGCATGCTGTGAGCTGGAGAGGAGAATTGGATCGGTTGAAGCGCGCAGATGCGTGTCAACGATGCGCTCCAAAGTTTATAGAAGGAAGGAACAAAGACTCATATGGTTGCCTTAGGCTATCTCATATACCAGAAGCCTGGACCACATACGAAACCGAAGGACTTTAGACCTATCCTATAAGTCTTTGCATTATTGATGCGCATCTACGCACTTAAATTGATCCAAATCTCTTTTCCAGCTCACAGCATGCTGCTGATATGTCAACTAGCCGGTTTGAGGTTAGAAAGTAAATTGCCTTAAAAAAAACTCTTTTTTGACATATTCAGTTTAATTGATACTGGAATAATGAATAATGGAATACGACTTCGCACAAATGTCGGATGTCAGCTCTTTTTACAAAGCGAATTAAGCTAAAAAATCGATATTCTAGAAAAAAAAAATAATGGAATTGGTTGATAATTCCAAAAAAAAACATCTTTTCCCATACTCGAGATAAAAAAGAATCAATTTTTAGCAGTGCATCAATTTTTAGCAGTGCACCTATATCTTCGCAAAGATACTTTCGCCCAAAATGTATTTGGAACACAATAAAATGCAACAATCAGCAGTCAACCTTAATTTGGGGCAACGCAAAAAAAAACTATTATAAATCAGAAAAAATGTAAACATTTCACCAACACAAAAATATGCTGACACGTAACTTCATCGAAAAAAAAATTAAAAGTAGTAAAAAGTAAATTATTTAACTAACGAAAAAAATATGAGAAGACTAGTCAAGACTACTAGAAATTCTACTAGTAAAACCAAATTTTTAAAAGTACTTACGGCGAGAACAACTAAATATGCATTCAAATAAAAAAGACGTTCTTTTTTTGAGATTTAAAAAAAACTTAAAAAATATTGCTTTATTCAAATGCATTTCTTTTTGGGGGAAAATAGAAGAAAAAAATTCTTTTAGTTCACAAAAAAATCATTTAAAATGATTAAATAATAAAGTAGATAAATTTGTAATTAATGTTAAGAGTACTTTTTGTTAAAGAAAAAATATATTTAAATAAAATAAAAATAATAAATAATAGAGAAACAGGAAATGGTGATTTGATACGTTTTTAAAAGTAACGTATAACCAGCACACGTCATAGGTTGAAATTAGTTAAGATTTTTCATTTAAAATAAGTTAGAAAAAAGAAAACTTAGAAATTAATTTAAAAAACAAAATTATGATGCATTAAATTCATAGTAAATTTGGTTTGTAACTTCAAGTTATTTATAGGTAAAAATGAGTTATTTATAGGTTTAAGGTTACATAGCAGCATCTGAAATAGAGTTGAATTTTAAAAATCGTGCTAGAATTTTGAGATTTTATGTATTGGATTGTTCGGTAAGTAATTTCGTTTTTCTTCAGCAGAGAATTCAGTTTTTTTAACCCCACTTCACAGTTAAGCCTGTATAAGACTATATATAAAACACATAAGCTTTTGTGTGAAAAAGCTCAATCAATCGTGCGGAAGTTTATTACTCTATCCGCCATTTTACACATTTTGAGTTAATGATCCTCTCGATCCTAATTTTTTCAAATCTGCAATCCGTTTTCGGCTACCTCGTCTAGTTTCTGAGATAAATTGTGTATGTTTTGTTCTATATTCTTCAAAACATATTTGTTTGTGCTTTTTCGCACTATACGCCAAGTTTTTTTTAGAAAAATTAACTTAAAACTTCAAGATCGATTTTGTCAAAATGCATTTTTGGCGTATGGAGCACATAAACTCCCGCACGAAATGATATTCGAGCCAGAAATAAAGTAACCTATTTTGAGGAAATTTGGAACATCAGTAGAAGAGGAGTTAGGATTTTAGAGCAGTGTTTAAGGAGGTATCTTTCAGTGAACCAAAGTTGCCCATCTCGGGTATGTAAAACATTTGGGTCCTTATATCTTATTCTACCAAAATAAGATAAGGTAGACAGACATGTTATATATCAATGAGGGAATTTTATATACTTTTAAGTGAGGTAAAAAAAAATTTTATAATTTAAACATTGATTTAAGACTTTTGTCAAAAAAGTGTAACATCAATAAATTTCTATAATTTTTTAATATTACTTTGTAATTTTGCTCAGAAATCTTTAAAACTAAACAAGATATTAGGAAAATTTTTGGACACAGTATAGACCAATATATTATAAATTCAGAAAAATAAATTTCAGAACGAGTTCGGAAATTTTAATTATCATTTTTAGATACTGAAGAGTACACTTTTTGTAATAAATTTATGTAATTTATGTAAAAATCTCTAAAACCAAACAAGGTATTAGGACCATTTTTGGACACAGTATAGACTAATATATAAGAAACCAGAAATATAAATTTTAGAACGAGTTCTGAAATTTTTATTGACATTTTTGAACACACAAGAGTGCGCCTTTCTAAAATATGAGTTTTTTTAGAAAAACCGTGAAAATGTGAAACTGCGATTTCGGTTTTAAAATACCCAAAGCCGGCCGGTTTCGGTTCTGTTTTCGGTTTTTTAAATAAAATTATTTTAATTTAAAATTGTAGTAAAATTTAGATAATTTTATTAAAACAAAGTAAAGGTATATTTATTAAAGCTCATATTTACAATTTAATACTAAAATTCAGGAAATTAATTCACGTTTTCTAAATATGAGGGATTTCTTAAATAAGTCTTGTTTCATTTAGAATAACTGCAGAGCCCCTTTAGCTTTACAAATTGCTTCAACAGTCATTTTTACGAACAGCAACGAATCGTTAAAAGTATTTTCAATTTCAAAGTCGATAGAAGCAAATCTAAGGTCGACAGCTTTTCTAAACTTTCACGAATACTTTCTTTTAGAAGCAGAAACTTAATTCACGATTATGATGTTTTTTAACGCTTGTTTGTAAAATATTATTACGAATGTGACGAATACCGAACAGTTTTTCTTACAGCCTCTCTAGATTCAAATTTATATTGACAATCGGTTTTAAATGATTCAAAGTTTCATCGTCGCCATCTTCGAAATTGTCTTCGCTTTCGTCGGTTTGAAATTCATCCACATCTGGATTTATAAGAAATTTTTCATAAAAAACATCAGTGACTGCAAGATGAATTCCGTGTGCCAACCATTACTGAAGCAGTGCTTGATTTTAAGATCCAATTTTGATATTGACTGCTGTTCCATCTATAGTATATGCTATGTTTGTATCAAGTGAAATATTAAACTCCATTAGCTTTTGTCTAATGGTTTCTTGCGTTTGCTTGAAATTACACGTTCCAAAAATACGGTTGAGTCCCAGGTTATAAAATATACCGTCACATACCATCTTCCCCTGGCACTTGTCCATTCGTCCATTGTACGGCACCTTTTGTGTTTTTTTTTATTATTCTGCTTCATTTCATAGACAAATTACGTGCAAATATATAATGTTATTTCTGAATAATACCAACAAAAAATTATGAAAAATAAATAGCTAAAACCGCGTTTTTTTACGGTTTTCGGTTTCGGTTTTGAGGCATAAAAAACCGAGGTTTCGGTTAAAACCGAACTGCAAACCCTAGTTTGACCCCATTTATAGCCGAGCAATATCAGATTTTTGCACAGTCCTTCTTCTTCTGTTATCCTTGACTCCCAGTGGAACATAAGGCCTTAGTCCTTAAGAACATTATATTCAATACAATTTTACTTAGAAAAGTTTTAAAATCCATGATCAAATCTTTTTGTAGACACAAAAAACTCAACTTTTGTCTAAAAATTGCTGACTTTCGAAAAAAAATGTTTGGAGACAAAAATCTCTTAAACTAAAGGAGATTTTTTTAAGAAGTTTTCGAAAATGTAAAAATCTTTCGGATCGGGCCAGAAACTTATATGGACCTAAATGTTTTACATACCCAAAGTGGCCAACTTTTGTTTACTGCAGAGCCTACTGTGCTACCGATAGATACCTCAAACATTGCTTTAAAAGCCTAACTCTTCTTCTACTGATGTTTCAAACTTCGTCAAAATCCGTCCATTAGTTTCGAAATTGCTGAGTTTATACAAAAAAAAACTCGTGTGAAATCTGCACCACATGGACAAAGGAGTTTTCGCTGAAATTAAACGTCTTGGTGGACAGACTAATAATACCAACAAAAACCCTACCCAAAATATTAAATGGTATTCGATAGCTTTTACTCGCCCTTAGCACATGTCACCGCAATCTGCGACAAATTACGCAGTAAAAATAAGGTCATCAAGTCAGTTGGTCGATCAGTGGTCTCCGAGTGTTAGAGTCAACTAAACAACCGAAGTTAGATCGCTCCGAGGAATGTTTGAAAAGACTTTCGTTGGTCAAAAGTCAATTGGATCAGTTTTTTTTTTTTTTTTTGCCAACAAAAACCAAAAATTTGATGCTACTACCAGAAATGTGACAGAAAAGCTTGGACCAGAATGTCCAATATTTAAATCAAATACTCTCCGAACAATCCAATAGTCCATTTAATATAATTAATAAATTCTAATATTGTAAACAAAATTTGTAATTTAAAAAAACACTTACCACCCTTTTAGTTAGTCCCAGTCCTCTTCTTCATCACCTTTTTTGACTGGAGCAACAGGTGGTGTTGATGAAGTTTTAACAGGTGATCCCGATTGACCAGATGACGACTTGGAAGGCGAATTAGAGCGATTAGGTGAATTATTTTGAAATTTATTAAAAGGTTTATCATTTGAATCCGAGGACCATGATGAGCCACCACCACCGCCCCCACTATTAAAATTACGGTCATTGTTATTAAAACGTTTATTTTTATTGAAAAAGCCTCCACGTCCCCCACCACCACCTCCACCATAACTACTGCCGCCATTGCCACCATCGAAACCTCCACCACCTTTAGGAGAATTTGGTGGTGAGGAGTTTGATTTAGATGGAGAAAAAGTACCAGGTTTATGAAAACGGGGATTATTACTATATGAAGAAAAGCGTTGATTTGAGCGTTGTTGATAACCGCCACTGCCGCCGTTGTTGTTATCATATGGCTTGCTTTCATAGGGTTTTTTGAAATGACTTCCACCAAAACGTCTATTATTGTTATTATTTTGGTTGTAACTGTTGCTGTTATTGTTGTTATTGTTAGTACTGCAATTGTGACTGCAACAGCAACCTCCACCACCATTGTTATTGTTGTTATTACTGTTATTGTTGTTACTATTACAATGTCTATTACAATTATTGTCTTCATATTGAGAATTTTGAGTTGTTGTTGTTTGTGCATTATCTTCTGAACATTTCTTTACCGGCGGTTCTGGGGCTTTAATATAACAACTAACAAATGGTTCGTTGACATTGAAAGTACCAACAACTGGTGCTCCACCGCCTGCCGATGATGAAGAAGTTGCCATCGAAGTGCAATGTGTATTGGGTGTCAGAACTTGCTGTATAAAACTATATGTAGCATTAACTGGCATTGTAGGATTGCAGCAGGATTGTCCACCAAATGTTGGTACATGACGTTTTTCGTTTATGATGCCATTACCATCTACAAATATGGCCAAATTACGCATAATCTCCAGCAATTCACCGGCGCAATCAATTTTAAATACGTCAAATACCAGTTCAGGGTTTAAGAGACGTTCACGATGAAAGTTATTTAAAGCACGTACCAAATGTGATATTGATTGATTTATTTGAATTTTCATGGTTGACATTAAACTCTGATACCACGGTGAACGCTGGAGGCAACCGTATAAAAACATATTGGGTGTTTGCTGCTGTTGCGGCTGGAGTATGGGTTGTGAGCTGGTGTGATATTGTAAAGCCAAAGGCACAGCGTTTGGTACTTCTGGGTGCATATAACCAGATGATGATGATGTGGAAGGAACCATGGCTGTATTTATGCTGCCATAGGGTGTGAGTGCAGTTTGGTGGGTCATTGATGGTGTTAGTGAAGTTTGTTGGGTTATTGGTGGTGTGACTATGTCTGTCATTAGACCAGGTATACGATTTCTTGGGTCATAAGGTGAAATCATTGAAGCATTTGGTTGAACATTGCCAAAAGGTAAATTTGCAGCATTGTAAGAACTTCCTAAGGGAACCAAGGCATTGGATAGTTTATCAATTGGTTTAAAAGTAGTCATTACTGGTCTCTGGAATTGTGGATAAGGTTTTAATTAATATTTAGTGGAGTTTCATTTTTTTACATTTAGAATCAGAATTTACCTTAATATGGGTTCTAAAAATTCTTGGATCCAAATAAATGGTTTTCTTAAGTTTGTCAATGTTGAGTGGTTTATTAATATCAATTCTAGACAAATCAATTTCGTGTAGCTAAAAAATTAAATTAAATTAAAGAAGCACTAAATAAAGGGTGTCTAAAATTGGGGTATAATAATTTGTATAAAAAGATGAGTTTTTTCTGATATTCAATCAATTTTTATTTCAGTTTCTAACAAATAGTTTCCGGTCAAGTTTTCTCACCGGGCTTTTTCGGTCAAGTTTTTTTATGAAAAAGCTTTTCTTTTTAATTAATATTTTCCACAAAAAGATATTTCTATCAAAATTCTCTTTTAGGAAAAAACTTTTCTATGAAAAATAATTTCTATCAAAAAACTTTGAATGAATAATTTTTTCTAATTAAAAGATATTCTCTGAGCTTTTTATAAAAAAGCCTTCCTTTGCAAAATCTTTTTATAAGCAGTATTTTCTAATAAAAAACTATTCTCCGAGCTTTTTATAAAAAAGCTTTCCTTTTTAAAATCTTATTATGAAGAGCATTTTTTAATAAAAACCTATTCTCTGAAAAAATTCTATGAAAAAGTAATTTCTATCAAAAAAACTTTAAAAGAATAATGTTTTTGAACAAAGAGCTTTTTACAAAAAAGCTTTCCTTTGCAAAATCTTTTTATGATCAGTGTTTTCTAATTTTTTATAAAAAAGCTTTCTAAAGGAAATTTTGCATAAAAATAAAATAAGAAGCTTTCTATTAGAATCTTTTCTATTAAAGCTAATTTCAAGCAAAGCTGGCAAAGACGATAATTAAATATTAACTCCTTAATTCAATTACGAATTATAGAATTATCAAAGGCTTGACTTATTGTATGAATTCTGTATGGAAAATTTAATTTATAAGTTTGTCATAACACAATTTTTCCATGATGAATTGCAGAGTAAGTTTTTAGTTTTTTGACAATAAAGGAACAGAAGCACATAGTGCATTTTTATTTATAATTTATATAAGAAAACATTATATTTCTACTTACAATATATGGCATGGGTGGATATGTTAGACGCCCATCGATTTCACCACCCAAACGATAATCCATAAATCTGCGGACAGGCGAGGGACTAGCAATGGTATCATCGCCATAAGTTGGCGAAGATATTGGTGTAATATTAACGGAAGAATTTTGAAAATTTATTTGACATTTTGTTGAGTGTGTCGATAATTTATTATACAATGAAGAATATGTTGTATATTCAGCAATTTCCTTCTGCTCTACAAGAAGGTTTTCTAAGAGGAAATAAATAAAAAAGAAAAACTCTAAATAAATTATAATAGAACGAGAAAATATAAAAGTGAAATCTTAAATCTTAGAAAATTTACTATTTATCTTGTTTTATTGGCACTTAATTAAAAACAATTGTTCTATAGTTTTTTCTAAAGCACAAAAAACAAGAGAATTTAAGGAAAAAAAACTATAATTTACCATTAGAATATTTATCGTTTGCATTCAAAGTTATCTTGTCAGACTCATTGATACGTTCAAAGGCCGTAGATGAAGAAGATTGTATGTGTCCGTTGTCTTGAACGGTATTAGCATATGGATTACAAGTATTTTCAATTTGCTTTTCCTCATCCGAATTGCTTTTATACTGTTTCGAATGTAACTCTGTTTCGAACTCTTCTTTCATTACTATAGCTCTGCTGGTAGTCTCCTTCGGTCTTTGATATTGTTTATGAGGCAAATTATTGTTGCCATTTTTAGTGATGGAACTACTTGCAGCAGCATTAGTTATTTTAAATCTTTCCACATCTTTTTGCTGTTGCTGATGCTTGTGTAGTTGTTGTTCTTGTAGATTTAAATCCGATTTATTGCTTACATTTTCAATTTGTTGACGTAAATCGGATTCATTTTCCTGTTCTTCGTTATGTTCACGATGACTAGCACTTGTAGTAGGGGATGAGCTGTAACGTGTTTCTACGTGGCTTGTAGAAGGCTCAAAATCTCTTTGTTTTACTTCATTATTATTAGAGGATGATGATCCAGTTTGCAATGCATCTGCTATAGTTAGCATTTCATCACTTGAATCAGTATCGAAATCTAAAAGCAATATATAAGTGGTAACATACATATACATTAACAAGTAAGAAAGCGCTATAGTCGGTCAAGCCGACCATACGATACCCTTCACCACTAAGGTCAAAGGTGATATTTTTCCTGTGTAATGACAAATATTTGCTAAATTTTGCCATCATACAAACATTTTCTCAAAACTTATATATTTAAGTTGTTTCCGTCATTTGGACTTATATGAGAGCTAGGGTCAAATGTGGACCGATTATCTCGAAATTTGGCAGATTGATTACAGTTGTTACAAAAATTATGTATGCAAAAAATAGACTCAAAATTTCCATTATCTTTAGATTTACGAGCGTTTTAGTGATTTTTTGTCTCGTTTAGTGCGTTTTTAAAGAATTTGTATGGGAGCTATGGTCACCGATTTCAACGAAATTTGGTACAGTGATTTAAGTTTACATAAGCAGTATTTGTTTTAAATTTCATGAAAAAATATTGATATTTGTGGCCAATATAGCAATTCCGGGAAGTGGGACCTATGGGAGGTACCATAAATAATGGACCGATTTTGACCAATTTCAATGGTCCCATTATCAAAAAAATGATCTGTGCCAAATTTCATCAAATTATCTTTAGAATTGCGACCTGTAGTTTGATTACAAGGTTTACATGGGGGTCCAGCCAGCCAGACGGACGGACGGACGGACATCGCTAAATCGACTCAGAAAGTGATTCTAAGCCTATTGGTATACTAAAAGGTGGGTCTAAGACAAATATTTCTATGCGTTACAAACATCAGCACAAACTTATAATACCCTTTCCACCTATGGTGGTGAAGGGTATAACAAGTGGAGATATGTACATTTTTGTAAATACATCTATTATTTAAACTCAATAGACAATAACAAAAGGATTTTTAGTATAGTTAAATATTTTTAACACTTGGTTTAACGTCTTTAGTAAGTGTTAATACAAACTTTGAATGAATAAATTAATGTGATGAAGTATACACTAATACCCCGATTTGAGTCGCTTCGATTTGCGACGTTTCGAAGTTGCGTCGTTTTTAAATTTCTGAGATTTCGATGTTGCGTCGCTGTTGTTTCAGTTTGCGTCGCGTGGGTTCGAAGTTGCGTCGAAAGTGCTTCGATTTGCGTCGTTTTTACAAAGCAAAAACAGAAAAAGGGGAACTCCTGAATATCTAAGTCGAATGCAAATTTCTAGGCGCACATAGTCTGCATTTTAAACGTTGCTAGTAGTTTTAAATTACATGTAGTGGGGTGAAGTTTACTGTGAAAATTTAAAAAAATGAGCCAGAAAAGAAAACAAATAAGTCTGGAGCAAAAGCTAGACATTTTAAAGCGTTTTAAATCGGGGGAAAAGGCTGTTGATATTGGTAGAAACCTTGGACTAGCCCCTTCTACAATAAAAACAATTTGTTTCCGAGACGCCGAAAAAATAAAAAAAATTGCTGAAAGCACAACATCGCTGCATCATAAACAGGTTACAAAACTGAGATGTCCTTTAATAGCAAAAATGGAGTGCCATTAAGTCAAATTGTAAGTCAAAATAAAGCTCGATCTATATTTGAAGATTTGAAAGAAAATTGTCCATTATCAAGTGCGGAAAGTGCAGAAGAATTTGAAGGAAGCAGAGGATGGTTTGACCGTTTTAGAACCCGTGCAAATTTGCACAGCATTCCGTTAAAAGGAGAAGCTGCTAGTGCAGATAATGCAGCTGCTGAACATTTTAAACTCGAATTCAAAGGAGGTAGGATATTCTCCGCAACAAGTTTGTAACGTTGATGAAACGGGTCTTTTTTGGAAGCGTTTGCCGGGAAGAACATACATTGATAAATCCGAAAAATCTGCGACTGGGCATAAATGTAGTAAAGATAGACTTACAGCGGGAGACTTTAAAAGCTTTAAAAATGTTTAAAAAAGTCAGCTTCCAGTTTATTGGCGTTCGAATAAAAAAGCGTGCATGACTGCAGTCTTATTAAAGACTTACGGTCTTATGCTAAAAAATTTCGTTTGTTAGCCTTAAAGTATTTGGTAACTAACGTGTTCTTTAAGCAATTTTGAAGATTTTTTTTGCATAAGACCGTTATTGTTCTTCAAAAAATATAGAATTTAAAGTGCTGCTGTTTGTGGACAATGCTCCAGGCCATCGTGTTTTATTATTCTATTTGTTATTCTTATTTTTATACCCGCGAACACCACATCTGTGCTACAACCAATGGATCAAGGTGTTATATCCAACTTCAAGTTATACTATCTACGAAAAACTTGTAATCAGCTTCTTAAAGCAACTGACGAAATAATTTACCTTCCATGAATGAGTTTTGGAAAAGTTACAATATCGTGATGGCTATTGAAAATATAAATCTTTCTTGGAAAGAGGTAAAATAATCGTGTATGAACGGAACTTGGCGTCAATTGTGGCCCGAATGTGTTGTAAAAGAAAAGGAAGAAACTAGCGATACTGTACAAATATGTCAAGAGCTTGCGGACGCAGCAAGAAATTCAAATTTTTATGGAATGGAAGAACAAGATATTTATGAACTATATTACACGACGAGGAGCTGAATAACGAAAGTTTGATTGAAATTCAAAACAAAATTCACTACATGATGAAACACTCACACTTGAGGTCGAAGAGGAAGAAAAAAAGCTTACCGCTGCTAAAATTTCTGAAGCGATGCAATTCATTTCGCAAGCAATGGACATTTTTGAAAACAATGACCCAGACGAAGATCGCAGTTCAAAAGTGTCTAGAAGTGTGTCTGCCGCTATAAACAACACAAATTATCTGAGTCTGAAACAGGCTTTTCCCAAAAATAAATTCAAAAAGGCCACAAAAAATGTCTATAAAAATTTTTAATTTTTTTAAATAGTAAAATTGTCAGTAGAATTATTTCTGTAGAAATATTTTATAGAAAAATTTTATAAAATTTTTTTTATAGAAAAATTTTCGATAAAAAATTTTCTATGGAATAATTTTTCATTCAAAAGTTTTACCGTAGTTTATTGCACTAAGATCCCAATTTATAACAATTATTTATTATTGTAATAAATAAAACCAAAAAATGTTGGTGGGGAAACCTTTCCTCAACGCGTTTCGATGGTTGGCTAGGCCATCTCATCAAGAGGATTATCCCTAATTCTAGACAGAGCGAAAACCACACATTATATATTATTTGAGGGACAGAATAAATACGAATTATTATTGTGTCCAACAAATATCAACATAAAGCGAAGATTATACTCTAAACAGAAACACACAAACATTTTTTAGTTTTATCATTTCTTTATTTCCCACACATTTCTTGTTGCTTTGTTGGCGACTAAGACAAAAGTGCTATAAAGGGGGTTCAAAGAAGATTTAAATAAACAAAAGTTTATTTTAACACTCGGCACAGGTGCAGCCGTATATTTATTTAAAAGGTTTATCAAAAATGTTGGGACATCAAAGATTTAATTAAAAAGTTTTACTGTAGTGTATTGCACTTAGATCCCAATTTATTACAATTATTATAGTTTTTTGATATGAATATATTCTGATAAAAAAATTTACTATGAAAGTTTTAATACAAAAATGTTTGATAAAAAAAATGTCTATAGAAAAATTTTTGATCAAAAAAAATTTTATAGAAAAATTTTTTATAAAAATTTCTATAGAAAAATGTTCGAAAAAAAAATTCTATATAAAAATTTTTGATAAAAAAATTTCTATAGAAAAATTTTTGATAAAAAAATTTCTATAGAAAAATTTTTGATAAAAAAATTTCTATAGAAAAATTTTTGATAAAAATATTAAAAAAAAAAATGGGGTAGACTACGAAACGTTTTATGAGCACATCTTTAGCAACAAAACTTTTGTCAAAAAGAACTAACTTAGTAGATTTTTTCGGGCGAATAAGAGGGAATTACCCAAGCATGCAAATGAAAAGAAAGTCAAAATGGCACGTTTTTCAATACAAAACGAACGAAAAAGTTCTCTTACTAAATTCGAAACATAAACGTGTAAAAATTGACAAAAGAGGTAAATGTATACCCGAAACTATTGCTTTTTATAATAACACTAAATTTTGAGTAGATATGACAGATCAAATGGCTAGAAAAGTACAGCACAAAATCGAAATCTTATAGGTGGCCTGTTAGGTATTTTTCAACACTGGAGAAAGGATTTCCCGACAATAGTCAATTTTCAAAAAATTTCCTATAAATAGTTAATTTTCGAAAAATTTCCTATAAATAGTAAATTTTCGAAAAATTTCCTATAAATAGTAAATTTTCGAAAAATTTCCTATAAATAGTCAATTTTAAAAAAATTTCCTATAAATAGTCAATTTTCGAAAAATTTCTTATAGTCAATTTTCGAAAAATTTCCTATAAATAGTCAATTTTCGAAAAATTTCCTATAAATAGTCAATTTTCGAAAAATTTCCTATAAATAGTCAATTTTCGAAAAATTTCCTATAAATAGTCAATTTTCGAAAAATTTCCTATAAATAGTCAATTTTCGAAAAATTTCCTATAAATAGTCAATTTTCGAAAAATTTCCTATAAATAGTCAATTTTCGAAAAATTTCCTATAAATAGTCAATTTTCGAAAAATTTCCTATAAATAGTCAATTTTCGAAAATTTTCCTATAAATATTCAATTTTCGAAAAAATTTCCTATAAATAGTCAATTTTCGAAAAAATTTCCTATAAATAGTCAATTTTCGAAAAATTTCCTATAACTAGTCAATTTTCGAAAAATTTCCTATAAATAGTCAATTTTCGAAAAATTTCCTATAAATAGTCAATTTTCGAAAAAATTTCCTATAAATAGTCAATTTTCGAAAAAATACCTATAAATAGTCAATTTTCGAAAAATTTCCTATAACTAGTCAATTTTCGAAAAATTTCCTATAACTAGTCAATTTTTGAAAAATTTCCTATAAATAGTCAATTTTCGAAAAATTTCCTATAAATAGTCAATTTTCAAAAAATTTCCTATTGTTAGAAACACTTTAATGTTTTCTATTTTGAATTTCAATGTAAATTCAATATCAAATTGTTTTGAATAATTTGTTGAATATGAAAATATTTTTTCATATTAGTTTGTCAGAAATTTTGATACATGAAATAAGTTTTAATTAATAAATATCTTTTTATATAAGAAATAATATTCGGAAATTTTAACATTGGTTATGGACCCAGATTAACGCAGTAAATATTCTGAGGAAAATAAAATAAATATATAAAAAAAAAAAAAAAAATTGAAACAGAAAAATGGCAAATTCGAATTACTCTATTGACAAACTAAATGCGGATAATTATGCATCTTGGTGCATACAGATGCGGAGTCTGCTGATTACTCAAGATTTATGGGATGTAATAGAAACCACAGTAAGTGATACAGCAAGTCAACAAGAAAAGGCTATTTGGAAAATCAAAGAGAACAAGGCCCTAGCAACAATAACATTAGCGGTGAGAATAAGTGAGCTAATTCATTTAAAAGATTGCAAGACTGCAAAAGAAGCATGGATAAAATTGCAAAATATATATAATGGTAAAAATCCATCAAGAAAGGTAAATTTATTTAAACAATTTGTTAGATATAAATTTAATTCTGAAGAGAAATATGGAGCGCAAATCAACAAATTCTGTTCAATTGCTGAAGATTTAAAAAGTGTTGAGATTAATTTTCCGGATGAACTATTGTCAATATTTTTATTATGTAGTTTACCACAAGAAATGGAAAATTTTGTAGTTGCTATTGAGAGTAGAGATTCCCTACCAACCCTAGAACAGCTAAAGAATAAAATTTTAGAAGAAGAACACAGAAGAAATGAAAATGTTTGTGGTAATAAAGAACAGGTATTTGGAATTAAAAATAAAAACAAAATATATCATGAAAATGGAAAACGTAAAAGAGGCAGACCATCTATTGTTAGAAACGGAAATCCAGGAAGACCACGTAAAATATTTAGAAGTGATAATAATGTACTAAATGTTATAAAAGATTTTGATTATGATCCAAGAAGCGTGAAAGAAGCTATAAATAGTAAAGAATCTCATAAATGGGATTTTTACGAAGAAACGTCTGGCAGATGGTACTATTGAGAAATACAAAGCTAGATTAGTTGCTCAAGGATGTTTTCAACAGTATAATCAAGATTACAGTGAAACATATGCGCCAGTAATTCGCCACCCAACAATTCGTTTAATTTTATCTTTGGCAGCAAAGTATGAACTATTGGTGAAGCATGTTGATGTAGTAGCTGCATATCTAAATGGTGACTTGAAAGAGGAGGTGTATATGAAACAACCTCAAATGTTTATTCAAAAAGGTCAAGAACACTTAGTGTGTAAATTAAAGAAATCTTTGTATGGTTTAAAGCAGGCTGGAAGACAATGGAATCACAAGATTAATGAAATCCTTATTCAAATGGGATTCATCCAATGTAAAACAGACAGTTGTGTATTTATTAATAGAAATAATAAAGAAATTAACTTAATAGCACTTTATGTTGATGATATTCTTTTAGCTTGTTCTTCTAGTAAAACAATGGAAAATATAATAGAATCTCTTAAGCAACATGTTGAAATCGTAGATCGTGGTCCTGCAAGTTATTACCTTGGAATGGAAATTGAAAGAAGTAATCCTAGAGGTGATATTCAAATTAATCAGAACAATTTTGTTAAGGAACTACTTAATCAATGGAATATGACTGAATGTAAACCGGCTAAGACACCGTATGCTGCAGGAACAATACTTATGAAATGTGACAAAGAAAATTGTGAAGATATAATAAATGTGAAAATGTATCAATCGCTTATTGGAAGTTTGATGTATTTATCTACTATTACCAGACCCGATATTGCTCACACAGTCTCACATCTAGCTCAATTTAATTCTCATCCGCATAATGATCATTTCGTTGCAGCTAAACATGTTTTACGCTATCTGAAGTCCAAAGAAGTATCACTTAATTACTCAAAAGATGGAAGCAATTTGCAGTGCTATTCTGATGCAGACTGGGGGTCTAATATTATTGACCGAAAATCGTATAGTGGTTATGTTCTATTTTTCGCTGGGGGCCCAATAGCCTGGGAATCGAAGAAACAGAACATAGTGGCGTTGAGTTCTATGGAAGCAGAATATATAGCGATGTGCCAAGCTGCTAAAGAAATAAGTTTCTATAGAAGTTTACTTGACGAGCTGAAATTTAAAAATTTGATTCAAAGTCCAACTGTATTGTATAGTGACAATCAAGGCGCTCAGTATTTAACGAAAAGCCAAATGACGATGAAAAGAAGCAAACACATTGATATTCGATATCACTATATAAAGGACAAATATAATGCAAATGAAATTAAATTGGACTATGTTCCAACTGATAGTAATACAGCTGATATTTTAACTAAGTCTTTGCCAAACCAAAGTCATTTAAAATGTTGTAATTTATTAAATTTAAAATGAATTTTGTTAATGTAATTTTATATCAATATGTTATTTTGATTTTGATAATTATGTAATTATTTAATTGATGATAGAATTTACATTGAGGAGGCGTTTGTTAGAAACACTTTAATGTTTTCTATTTTGAATTTCAATGTAAATTCAATATCAAATTGTTTTGAATAATTTGTTGAATATGAAAATATTTTTTCATATTAGTTTGTCAGAAATTTTGATACATGAAATAAGTTTTAATTAATAAATATCTTTTTATATAAGAAATAATATTCGGAAATTTTAACACCTATAAATAGTCAATTTTCGAAAAATTTCCTATAGTCAATTTTCGAAAAATTTCCTATAGTCAATTTTCGAAAAATTTCCTATAGTAAATTTTCGAAAATTTTCTTATAAATAGTGATTTTTGAAAAATTTCCTATAAATAGTAAATTTTCGAAAAATTTCCTATAAATAGTCAATTTTCGAAAAATTTCCTATAAATAGACAATTTTCGAAAAATTTCCTATAAATAGTTAATTTTCGAAAAATTTTCTATAAATTGTCAATTTTCGAAAAATTTCCTATAAATTGTCAATTTTCGAAAAATTTTCTATAAATAGTCAATTTTCGAAAAATTGTTTATAAAAAGCAAATTTTTAAAAAATTTCCTGTCTTATAATGAACAACGTTTTAGATAGAAAAGCTATTTTTTGTATTTGAATTTTTGTTATAAAACCGTGATTTTTGACGCAGTTGCATAAACTTTTGTTTGTACAAACATGTAGAATGATCTACCAAATCATAAAATAAAAAAAAAACGATTTTTTTTATATCAGTTGTGCATTCTCTCTGACGATATTGTATAATTATTAATTTCCTTGTGACCAATTGTATTCTCATGCATACTTTTTACTTATCCTTCTACAAACTTACCGTTATCCTTAGAAGTCGAACAGCTGCTATGTCCTGAATATGTCCGATTTCTATTAGTTTCAAAATTCACTTTGCGCACCGATTTGCCATTATCAATTTTAATGCATTTGTTTTCCTTTAAAGACGAATCCAACTCAAAATCTGGTGTTAAGCTGTGACGTTTTTGTGTGGTTTGATCATCTGCTAGTAAATTAGAAGAAGTTACAATTGAATTAACATTATTATCAGTGGTGCTATCCGCCTGTTTGATATTCTGGAATGTTTGCTGCACAAATGGAACTTTTAGTTTTGCTAGAACAACCTGAGGATTACCTAAATTAAATTTCTCTTTAAGAGCAGCCTTTGGCGAAGTTGAGTTAAGCGAAGAGTTGCTGGTGAAACAGGGATTTTCAAAAGAAATGCGACGTTTTGTAGTTGTATTAGCAAGAAGATTACTCTTTTCGAAAGAGCTATTTGATGTGGAAATTTCATTGTTTAGCTTTACAATCTGATCACATTCGTTTTCGTTTTGTAAAGAATTTTGTGAAGAATTTAAAAGATGACTATCATCTGATGATGTTTGTGTTAATGGGGTACTATCAATATTTTCTGTGTTGTTGATATTGTCAAGGTTTCCAGAGTGTAAGGCCAACATATTTTCCTCTACATTTTTAGCCAAATTATCATTGCCAGCACCTAAAGATGTTTCATTTAATTGGGACTTTTGCTCCAATTTGGCTTTAGCCTTTTTTATAAAACGTTTGGTTAATATAACATTTTGTGTTAATGGCTCTTCTACTTCGAGAGCAGAAGTTGATTTATTGTTAATTTCATTAGGTTCTGGGTGTTCAGAAGATTCTATTAGTTTATTTATAATTTCAGCGTTAATTTGAAGCTCTTTATTATTCACTTTTTCGTTAGTTTTATGTGTAGGTTTTGGTAATCTAAGACGCCGAGGTTTAATTGCATTAACTGGTTCTAAACTTGTGATTGGTGTATTTTGTTCACTATTATTAGTGTTAAGGGCTGTGTCAGTGTCCAGATGGGTATGAGATCTTAAACGTATACGTAATTGTTTTTCTGGTTTTGTGCACTTGATATTTTCATAAGGAGGTGATTCTTCCTCAACTGGCAGATTATTGGTATCCATGTCTTCGATATGTTTCTCAATGATTTCTTTTTCATCCAGATTTAGGGCTAATTCCAAAGTTTCATTATGGTGCACTAATGTATTGTTTAATTTAACGTTATCTTCCAATTTATCATTACGTTCGTCCATTGCTAGTGTACTATCTTGATCTATATTTTTTTCACTAATTAATTGGGATTCCATTTCAAATTTTTCATTTTCAAATAAGTTACTTTCAATTGTTTCAGGGTTTAGAAAAGAATTATCTTCGTTATTTTCGGTATTTTTTGTACCATTTTCTTCAGTAACTAAATTCAAGTTTGATTCTTTAATTTCATTATTATTAATTTTATTGGTTGTGGAGTCGTCGTCTTCATCTACACTTAATATTATATCATTGTCATGTACTTCATTTTCTTTACATAAAGTTGAGGAATCCCCATTAGCATTAAAAGGCGAAGTTTGGTTATTTATAAATTCATTATCACCTTGTTGGACTAAATATTCGTTATTTAAAAATTCTGTACCATCAATTGTTTCCGGTACCTCTTCAATTGTTAAAGACTCAATTATTTCATTTTCCGGCAGTAACGTTTCATCGTTAATGCATTCAATACCATCATTTTGTGGTACATTTAAATGAATTGATTGTGAGTTATCATCGTCATTAACGTTTATTATATTTTCTTCATAACTTGTCATTTGTATTTCATTCACAATTTCCGGATTAACTAAAACGATATTATTTTGATCATTTTGTAAGTTTGTATTTGGAATGTCTAGATTATTATTGAATATTGTAGACATTTGCCCAGTTACTGCAGTTGCATTAAGATTTTCATAAACTGGCAATCGTTTTTCTTGTTCTTTTAAAAGTTCGTAGATATTTTGTAATTCGTGTATTTTTTCATTTGCCGTCATATTTGAGGTAGATTTAAGATTTTGTAGCTTTTGATCGAGTTCATCGATTATAGTATTCGTTTCTTTAAAATTTTCATATACAACATCGTATTTATCACGAAGCGATTTGTCAGAAGCTGTTGGATTATCAATTTCATTAGGTTTAGTCGAAGGATTTGTACAGAAATCTGTGGAATTCTAAAGAATAATAAAGTTAATTAAGATATTTAGTAAAAAATGTAAGAATTAAAGAAAATCAATTTTTTAATAATGTCCTATAGTCAATTTTCGAAAAAATTTCCTATAAATAGTCCATTTTTAAAAAAACTTCTATAAATAATCAATTTTTGAAAAAATTCCTATAAACAGTAAATCCTTAAAGAATTTCTTATTTGAGGCCCTATGCTGGGGCCTTAAATAAGAAAGAATTTCTTATAAATAATAATTTTTTAAAAAATTTCCCATAAATAGTAAATTTTTAAAAAATTTCCTATAAATAGTAAATTTTTTAAAAATTTACTATAAATAGTAAATTTTTTGAAAAATTCCCTATAAATATTAAATTTTCGAAAAATTTTCTATCAATATATGTAAGTACTAAATTTTCTAAAAATTTTATATAAATAGTAAATTTTCGAAAAATTTTCTGTAAATATCCAATTTTTAAAAATTTCTTATAAATAGTAAATTTTTAAAAAATTCCCTATAAAAAGTAAATTTTTAAAAAATTTCCTATAAATAGTAAATTTTTGAAAATTGCCTATAAATAGTAAATTTTCGAAAAATTTCCTATAAATAGTATATTTTAAAAAAATTTCCTATAAATAGTCAATTTTCGAAAAATTTCCTATAGTCAATTTTCGAAAAATTTCCTAAAAATAGTCAATTTTCGAAAAATTTCCTATAAATAGTCAATTTTCGAAAAATTACCTAAATAGTCAATTTTCGAAAAATTACCCAAAATGGTCAATTTTCGAAAAATTTCCTTATAGGAAATTTACTATTTATTCTAAAATTTACTACTTATAGGAAATTTTTTGAAAATTGACTATTATAAATAGTCAATTTTCGAAAATTTTCCTATTAATAGTCAACTTTCGAAAAATTTCCTATAAATAGTCAACTTTCGAAAAATTTCCTATAAATAGTCAATTTTCGAAAAATTTCCTATAAGTCAATTTTCGAAAAAATTCCTATAAATAGAGAATTTTCGAAAAATTTCCTAGTCAATTTTCAAAAAATTTCCTATAGTCAATTTTCGAAAAATTTCCTATAAATAGCCAATTTTCGAAAAATTTCCTATAGTCAATTTTCGAAAAATTTCCTATAAATAGTCAATTTTCGAAAAATTTCCTATAAATAGTCAATTTTCGAAAAATTTCCTATAAATAGTCAATTTTCGAAAAATTTCCTATAAATAGTCAATTTTCGAAAAATTTCCTATAAATAGTCGATTTTCAAAAAATTTCCTATAAATAGTCAATTTTCGAAAAATTTCCTATAAATAGTAAATTTTCGAAAAATTTCCTATAAATAGTCAATTTTCGAAAATTTCCTATAAATAGTCAATTTTCGAAAAATTTCCTATAAATAGTCAATTTTCTAAAAATTTCCTATAAATAGTCAATTTTCGAAAAATTTCCTATAAATAGTCAATTTTCTAAAAATTTCCTATAAATAGTCAATTTTCTAAAAATTTCCTATAAATAGTCAATTTTCGAAAAATTTCCTATAAATAGTCAATTTTCGAAAAATTTCCTATAAATAGTCAATTTTCGAAAAATGTCCTATAAATAGTCAATTTTCAAAAAATGTCCAATAAATAGTCAATTTTCGAAAAATTTCTTATAAATAGTCAATTTTCGAAAAATTTCCTATAAATAGTCAATTTTCGAAAAAATTCCTAGACAATTTTCGAAAAGTTTCCTATAAATAGTAAATTTTCGAAAAATTTCTTATAATAAATAGTCAAAATTTCCTATAAAAAGTAAATTCTTTAAAAATTTCCTATAAAAAGTAAATTTTTGAAAATATCCTATAAATTGTCAATTTTCGAAAAAATTCCTATTAACTGTCAATTTTCGAAAAATTTCCTATAAATAGTCAATTTTCGAAAAATGTCCCAATTTTCAAAAAAAGTCCTATAAATAGTCAATTTTCGAAAAATTACCTATAAATAGTCAATTTCCGAAAAATTACCTATAAATAGTCAATTTTCGAAAAATTTCCTATAAACAGTCAATTTTCGAAAAATTTCCTATAAATCGTCAATTTTCGAAAAATTTCCTATAAATAGTCAATTTTCGAAAAATTTCCTATAAATAGTCAATTTTCGAAAAATTTCCTATAAATAGTAAATTTTCAAAAAAAGTCCTATAAATAGTCAATTTTCGAAAAATTACCTATAAATAGTCAATTTTCGAAAAATTTCCTATAAATAGTCAATTTTCGAAAAATTTCCTATAAATAGTCAATTTTCGAAAAATTTCCTATAAATAATCAATTTTCGAAAAATTTCCTATAAATAGTAAATTTTCTAAAAATTTCCTATAAATAGTAAATTTTCGAAAAATTTCCTTTAAATAGCCAATTTTCGAAAAATTTCCTAAAATAGTCAATTTTCGAAAAATTTCCTATAAATAGTCAATTTTCGAAAAATTTCCTATAAATAGTCAATTTTCGAAAAATTTCCTATAAATAGTCAATTTTCGAAAAATGTCCTATAAATAGTCAATTTTCAAAAAATGTCCAATAAATAGTCAATTTTCGAAAAATTTCTTATAAATAGTCAATTTTCGAAAAATTTCCTATAAATAGTAAATTTTCTAAAAATTTCCTATAAATAGTAAATTTTGGAAAAATTTCCTATAAACAGCCAATTTTCGAAAAATTTCCTATAAATAGTCAATTTTCGAAAAATTTCCTATAAATAGTCAATTTTCGAAAAATTTCCTATAAATAGTCAATTTTCGAAAAATTTCCTATAAATAGTCAATTTTCGAAAAATTTCCTATAAATAGTAAATTTTCTAAAAATTTCCTATAAATAGCCAATTTTCGAAAAATTTCCTATAAATATTCAATTTTCGAAAAATTTTCTATAAATAGTCAATTTTCAAAATATTTCCTATAAATAGTCAATTTTCGAAAAATTTCCTATAAATAGTCAATTTTCGAAAAATTTGCTATGAAAAGTCAATTTCCAACAAATAGCAAATTATAGAAAAATTTGTAATAAATAGCAAATTTTCGAAAAAAAAATCCTAGAAAAATTCCGAATTATGTGAAAAATTAAAAAAAATAAAAATTTTTATATAAATTTGTTAATTTTTGACAGTATACTTACATTTGTATTAACATCACAACTGCTCTCATCTATAACCAACACCTGATCCTCATCCCCATCATCCATTACCTCAATAATTTCATAAATCTGATTATCTTTATTTTGAAATGATTGCAATCTTAACGTTAGATCTTCTATATTGTGAAGCTGTTGTATGAAATGAGTTTCAACCGGATGTGGTTTGGACGATAATAAATCTAAGATATGAGTACGTAAAGCATCCATTAGATTTTCCTCTAATGGACCATTGTGCATGTATTGACACTTGACGCCTTGAGGACAGTGTAGGTTCAAATAATAATATTTGCACGGGAAATCAGAATGTAAATATGAGCATTTCATTTCTGAGGGACATTTCTTATTTTGTAATGTATTAATGCAAGGTTTGAGAATTTTTTTAGTTGTAGTCTCTGGGGAAGTAATAATATTCTAAAATAGATGAGAAGGTATAAATTAAAGGCTGGCCAGTATTTTATTTTAAAAATACTATACTTTGATTCTTTGTGGTAGGTACATTTTCAAAACTCCCAAATGAAAAATTCTTCATCAAGTGGGGAAA
Source organism: Stomorhina lunata (assembly GCA_933228675.1). NCBI lineage: Eukaryota > Metazoa > Arthropoda > Insecta > Diptera > Rhiniidae > Stomorhina > Stomorhina lunata. The sequence continues at coordinate 35,675,662 of OW121740.1, read as the reverse complement.
TTTTATCTGGGTACATATTTCATCAATATTGATTGTGAACTATTTTATTTTAATTGGAACTCTTTTTCATTTGAGAGTTTGTTGAATGTACCATAACAACATACCAAGTTTTCTAAATTCTTTATGCTTGTTTCAGCACTTTGATCCAATTCTTCATTTTCTATTGTAACTTTTTTCGTTTGTATAGGTTTAGCTACTTTTTTGCGTCGACTTGTTGCTGGTTTTGGTTTCTTTAGTATGGACTTAAGTTTTGGCGTGGAGGTATGGGGTTTAACCTCCTTAATATCGAGTATTTTATTTCTTTCTTTCGATTGAGAGCACTCCAACGGCAGTGAATTTTTGCGACCTCTCATTTTAGAGACTTTGTTCGTTTTCGATTCTAAAAAAAATTGTGAGTCTGTTGTTAGATTCTTATAACAAAATTCTATCTAGAAAAACAAGATCATAATATTAAGATTAGCAAAGAATAAATAAAGATGTTGCACTTCCATACATTGATTTGCCGTATGTTCATTTAGAAAAGTCCCATAAAAAAAGAGTGTATAACGCTTTAACTCTAATTCGGAAACGATTATCCAATGAGAGAGAGCTAAGACACACGCACGTGCTCGTGAATTGTAAGTTTGTTTGTGGGTTTATGTGTTTTTCATTGTTCTTTATTTATATTAATTAAAAAAAATATATAGGCAGAAAAAACATGTATGAAGTGCAATATCTTTATACATACTATAGAGTCTTTAAGATTTCGTTTTTACAATTCTAAAAAACAATGGGAATTTCGAAAAACGGATTTATCAAAATCAAGATTAGAGGAAGTAGAAAAAAATTTGTATTAGAACGGATATCGAATCGAATATTCGATTCGATTGACATAAATTGACATATGTCAATCTTGTATTACGGTTGCGAAACTTGGAATTGATTTAATTGATGCGGAGTTTCAGGCAACAAACTATTCATGGAATGACGTATGTCTAACATCTCGCAATAAAGTTCGATATAACGGATAACAGAAGAAGAAAAATACACAAGTTTACCGTTTTTTGATTATGACGATAATGCTGCTATTAAACCATATTAATATTAACTTTAAATTAGATAATTTTTTACACAAGAATAAAATTCGTATTAAAATATTTTAAAAAGTCAAATGTAATGTGATCTTGTTTTCGTTCTTAAAAGAAAGTACCTATGTATACAGTAGCTTAAATATTTGGCCATTCCTCGGAATAACAAATCCCTCCACAGAATAACAAACTAATCTAAATTAAAGAGTGCTCTAAATAAAATTTGTAGTTGGATTTTCTTAAATAAAAATCAAACCTTTTAATAAAAAAACTCAACAAGATACGCAAATATAATGACATATTATACAAAATCATTTAGCATTAAAATATTTACTTAGTACTCGGGTTTTGCAAAATTATCGACTTTTTTCGGAAACCCTCCCATTAAAGATTTTACAGTTGCTTCTGATACCTTTTTGGAGCATGTGTTCCACCTGCGCTTAAAATCGGACATGTTCTTGGAAATCTTTCCTGCGTTATTCAATTCCTTTTTTACCAGAGTCCAATACCTTTCCACAGGCCGAAGTTCTGGACAGTTAGGTGGATTTGCCTCTCGTGGTACAAAAATTACATTATTCTTTGAGTACCACTCAAGTGCCTTTTTTCCATAATGGCATGATGCCAAATTGGGCCAAAAAAATGTAGTCACTCTGTGCTCTCTTAAAAAGGGTAACAACCGTTTTTGTAGGCACTCCTTTATATAAATTTCTGTGTTTATTGTGCCAGATGCCACAAATACTTTACTTCTTTTGCCACAACTGCAAATAGCTTGCCACACGAGAAACTTCTTAGGGAATTTTGTTTGTTTTTTTGTGCGAAACTCTTGCCGAACATTGCCCCGTTTATCAGCAACATAAAAATCTTGACCAGGAAGTTCAGAAAAGTCTGCCAGTACGTATGTCTCATCATCCATCACACAACAGGTGTATTTTTTTATAAAATCAGACTTCAATTTTTTCGCTCGTTTTTTTGCTTCTAAGTTCTTTATAGCATTGCGATCTGGAACCTTTTGGACTTTGTATGTCTTCAGTCCAGCATAAGCTTTGACTCTATGTGCAAAATTCGTAGAACATTTCACCGTACGAGCTGCTTTTCTTAAAGAAGCGTTAGGCGCTCTTCGAAAGAGTCGCTCGACTTCTTTTGCCTTACCAATATCTGTAGGACCTTTTTTCCTCCCTGATCCAGGTTTTCTTTCAATGCTCAGGTTTTCCTTATACCGTCTGATGGCATTAGAATCCGTTCGAGGGTCAACATTTAAATTTTTAGCTATTTTTTTAAAAGTCAATGACGGATTTTTTTGAAAAGTTTTAATTATATTTTCACGAACTTTTTTTTCGCAGTCCATTTTGATTGAAATAACTATTGAAAATTAATAATTTCTAAAATAATAGTATCTGACATATCTATAGAAACTAACTTGATCAGAAAATAAATTATTTCTTGCACTATGGATAAATTTTGTCTAAAATAGTAAATGCATATTTTTTTAGAACACTCTTTATGTAAAATACTTTTTTAATTTACAATTTGTTCAGTAAAATAAATTTTCCGAAAGACTGAGATAACCTGAGTATGAGCCTGTTCGTAAATGCATCACTATATTTGGACAGCAAAGCTTTCTACTATCAGGCGCTTAAAGTCGTGATGCAGCACAGAGATGCATTTACGAATAGGCTGTATGTGATGGTAACATAACTAAGAAAAATTACATGGCAATCGTGTTCCCAAAACTTTTTTCTTATATGTTTTACAGTGTAAAAAAAAGTTTTGGGAACACGATTACAATGGTAGATGATATTCACGATAGGGGTGAATATGTTGATGTTCAAAAAAAGTTTTAATATGTTGCTAAACTGCACTTTTTATATGGTCTTAGAGCTTTTTCTTGTAAAATCTTGGACTTAGTGCTTTTGCTCACCGCTTCAAAAAAAGAAACAAGTAAGAAAAGCTATAATCGGTCAAGTCCGACTTTACTGTTAGGTCATATATGGACCAAAATTTAACAAGTTTTTCTTAAGTCTTAGAGACATAAATACAAATACTATGTGCTATTTTTTTTTCTAATTTCAAGATTAAAGTAGATTAATGTCATTTTCATATGGGTTCTAGGATCTGTTGTGGATCGATTGTTACCAAATTTCGGATATTGGTTTATATTTATAAAATATTTATCTAAAATAAAATAATAAAATGCATTTATCTTTAGATTTATAAGCGTTTTTGCTACATTTGAGAATGTGTCCTGTATGGGCCGATTCCTACAAAATTATGTATACTGATTAAGGTTACCATAAGCAATATTTATGCTGAATATTATTAAAATACAACTACATTTGTGGCTATAAAGGGCCAAAAACTTTATTCAGGGAAGACATCCCTATGGGACGTATCCGAAATATTAACCCGATTTTGCCCAAAAAGTATAGGGATAATACTTGTGCCAAATTTTACCAAATTATCTTTGAAGTTACGACATGTACATTGATAACGAGCTTACATGGATATTCAGCCAGCCGGACAAACATTGTTAAAGCAACTCAGGAAGTGATTCTGAGTCGATCGGTATACTAACTGGTGAGTCTCTGACTAATATTTCTATGCGTTACAATTTTGGTGGGTATAAAAATTTTAATTTTTTCTTTGTAAACAATGTGTTTTTACTAATTATTATTATTGCATTAAGATTTTAATTTCTAAAAAAGTGGACTTTGCACGTTAAGCCAGCGATATGTAATAAAATGAAAAAGCACTTATGTCAACTTAATCCAATATTATTTATTGCCACAGAATTGTATTTTGATATTTTTATTAAAGCAAAATGATCGTTTAAAACAAACTATAAAAAATAAACAAAATTATAAAAATGCTTACCCAACATTTTTTGTTTATGCATGTCTGCAGCTTTTTTGGTGCTGCTGGAATATGAAGGCACACCACTTAAAATAACTTTTAAATCAACAATACCGACACTTCTGCTGACAGAACCGCTCTCAGCAGCAGTCGAACCTGCAGAAGACGTTGAACTTGGAACGACTGATTTGTCCTGAGACTCAGTTATAAGTTCCGATCTTTTAAATGCAGTTTTTGTGGTTGTGACACGTTGTGCCATAAAATGGGTATAATTATCCAAATGTATAACTGTATTCTGACCAGCAGGTATTATACATGGAGGAATCTTTCTTGGCATATAATGAATGCAGTCTTTACGTTCCAACGACATGGAAAGCGACGAAACTACTGCCTTTCCCACTGCTGTTGAGGTCACAGAAAACTTTGCACTGGAAGTTGTTGCTGTGGTTGTTAGTGGAGTACCATTTACATTGAAATTTCCAACGGTTCTTGTATGTTTCTTTTCGATTTGTTGTTGTTGCACAAGGTTCGTGTTATTATTAAAAGTACTTTTGCTGCTGATACTTGTTTCTTCGCCGATATCTTCAACTATGTGATAACTTGACATTTTAAGCGAAATTATTTTCACTATTAATTTAATTTGTCACAAAACAAAAACTAAACTTTAAACAATTGCAAAAGAAGTTTTCCCGCGACGCAGTTCCTTTGTAAAGTTAACGGAACTTTGTTAATTGTTGTTTTTGCAGAGATGTATTTTTTGGGATGAATGAAAGTAATAGAGTTGCCGTAGTTCATTTAAATACATGTTAAAATGGATGAAAATAATAGGAAATAAAAAATAGATATAATTTATAGTTAAACATCTACTTTTATAAAAATTGTTACGTTTTGGTGCGGTCGATCATTATTAAAATCTATTTTTTAAGAATTTATTGGAGATTTGTGACGTTTTATTTAATATAACTTTAGAGACTTGTATACAAATGAATGGTTCTTTCGGGTGATTATTTAACATTTTTTGACAACATCCAATTGTCAAAGCTCTGTTGTTTTCCTGTAACATGTTACTGCCAAACATATTAAGTTTAATTTACAATCAAGATATAAAACGATTATTGAATTTGATTATCAAAATTCATGATCGGTTAAAGAGTATATAGAGCACTTCTTCCATTTTTTAGTCTGACCTTCTGAGAGTAGGCAGGCAAAACAACCCGAAAAATTCTAAATGGTAATTTTGGTTTTTAAAATTGTTTGCCCAAAATAAAAAAGCTGGACTGATATGTGGTTTTAACAATATAGTACCGCATGCCTCACATCTAGCTAAGCTTTTGGCCAAATAAGTTGTGAACAGTTCAACTGCCATCTAGATTAGGTCCATTCGTTTACTCACTGGAAGTACTGAGCAGTAAAAATGTTTACAGAATTTATTTTTTTATATATAGAGTTTTGTGTAAACGAATGGTATCTAGTAAAATTGTGTACAAAATATAAACGGACTTATTGTGAGATTTAATCCGTGTATACTAAATTTTGTGGAGTTTTTTATCTTTAAACATTTATAGGTCTATGTCTTCTCTAGGTCTTCTCTTCTACTCTCTATTACTTTTCTCTTCCCTATCTTCATTCTTTCTTTCTTCACTCTTTCTTTTCCCCCTCTCTGTTAAAGGATCACAATGGACCCCTGGGGTCTCCGAGTGTAGGTGTCTTTGACACCTCCTTTATTACCTACCTATTACCTAACCTATAGGTCTATGTACTTGAATAAAATTTCTCAAAATTCTATATAATTTGTATATAAGACTAAAAAACAAACAAAATGAAAGTTTATTGTATTTTAGTCTTATCCTTAAAACCAAAAAGATCTTAATACTTTAAATAACTATATACAATTTAAACAACACTCGGTTTTATAAATTATTAAAATTTTTTATTAAAACCATTTTCATTAACTCTTTGGTTTACATTACGTTAATATGGACAATTTTAAAATTAATTGCTATATATTAAAAACATTTTTTTATGAAAACTTTATGTATGTAAATATTGCAAAAAGAGTAGGGTTTTTAAAACAAATCGTTGTCCTTAAAATGCTTTATGTATTTTTATAATATAAATTTATAAAAAACTTAAGTAATTTATTTCCATTTTTGACTTAAATCTAACTAAGTTTCATTTTCTTTCTTTTTAATAGATTAAAATTACCATATTTCGTGTAATTGTCTGTTAAAAATGGTATATAAAATGCTCTATAAAATCTATGTGACTTTTCAGTGATTAAAAATGGCAAACTTTTCATTATCGTCCAATCTTTTGTTCTTTTGGAGTAGTTAGGCTCCAATTCAGTGTATTTGCCTTCATCAAAATCTATTAGAAAATCACAATTTTCATAGGGAAAATACATGTGCTCATCTTCCTTATTCATATCATTGAAATATGGATGTACAATTTGTGTTGCATTTTCTCCTTCGGCATAGTACGCTGGTAGCATTCCATTAAACTCTGATTTCAAAAAACGTAATCTAAAGTTTTGAGCTGGGAAAAAGAAACTACCAGGATAACGATACCAGTCCTTACCAATGCAAACATTATATATTTGGCTTTGTCTATATTGTGGGGTTGTTTTAAATTGTGTTAATTCCATCATCAGATCCATGGGTGCATGATAGTTTCGATACAAGGCAAATACTCGGGATAAACCAGTCAGTGTACTTATCATCATGATGAAAATGGCTATGAACATGGTATGATCCAAATAATGGGCTCCTGCTTTAGTATTTTTAATTTTCACCAATAATGTTTTTAAACGGAAAAATATACGTTGGAAAACATCCACTGTTATGGCACCACATAAAGATATTAAGGGGTAAACGGGAAATAGAAAACGTTCTTCTTTGTGAGGCTGTGCAAAGAAGACTAATAGCCATAAATAGAAGGGTGCCAAGGTAATATAGCGGGGAAAATTTAAAGTTGAACTTGATTTGGCTGGCACCACAAAGTAGTCGATAGTCAACATAATGGGTGTAATTAAGGCCAAAAGCTGAAAATATTAATTAAAAAAGATTAGCTTTATTGTATTTATATCAGTTTTATTATATTTAAGTAAATATTATACTAAATCGTCCCTTTTTAGAAATATAATGGTCATAATGGACTGATAGCGCCTTTAACCAAATGTTTAAAAAAATGTTTTTATGTTTTATAAAAAAAGGTAAAAATAATGTTCAGCGATAAAGCCTATTACTGGATGATCAAGTACTTAAACGACCAAATTGTGAAATTTGGGTCAATACCAATCCACATGAGATTTATGCGCCAGTGAAAGGAAAAATGAATATTTGGCATTCCATTTACCCAGTGAAGCCATCGCGTATATTTAAAAGATTTATAATCTTCTCATAATTATACCAATATGTTTTTCAAACGAATAAACAATTTTGATGGTATTACACACACACACACTTTTCCTCATTAAAAAATACACTTAATGGAAGTCGATGAAATATCTACAATTTGGGTATTCTGTCACTTTTTGTGTAATGTATGTATCATGGTAACTCAATTCAAAATTGCAAACAAGTAGGGTGCCCCTTATTAAAAAAAAAAATAATTAGAACGGTTCTCTACATAATATCGAGCCCTTAGATCTAAATAATCGTAAACGACATTTCGTTAAATATCTCTTAAACTATTAGAGATAGCGCAAACCTTATAGATTCAAATAAAATTCAAGATTTTGATTACCGTCTGGTCAGTTTTTTAGCTTTATATAAATTGAATATAATATGCATATATGAATCTGGGTTCTCCCCATTTAATAATAAAATAAATTAGGAACGTAAATAACAAAAAACTTACCCAAACAATATTGAAATTCAAAAATCCATTTATCAAGTAGTAACTTAAGGGTTCTGTGCCAAAAATATTCGGACCATGCGTGGTAAACACATTATATATAACAATATTCAAAGGAGCAAATGTGAATTTTCCAAAATAGCTGGTGTCAATAACAATCATAGGTATGGCTATGGTAACTGCGGAAATACCAGCCCACACAAAGAATGTACGGAACATACGTTTACGTAGCAGCATATCTACGGCTATAGGAAGGCCAATCAAACCGGCAAATGGCCAACCAAGTAAAGCTGAAATGGCTATAAAAAAAATAGCTAAAGGATATTTTTGAGTCCACCAAGCAGCCAAGGCTGAACAACCAAAATACATCGCAAAGGATGAGGGTAATAGGGCAGTGCTGGAAATAAACATGCCCACACTAAAGAGTTGGAAAATCAGCCATAAACGGCCAATATGTATACCAAACTCCTGACAAATAGCTCTGGAATATTAAAATTTTAAGATTAAACAAGGGGGATATATGAAAATCGAGCAAAACTTACTTGTACATAAATCTCTCCATTACAGCACATCCGAAGCCCAGCATACAACGCACCATATAAAAAATCAATATTGGACTTGGGTGAAATATTTTTTGGTAAATCCAACCGGGCACTCCCTGCAACAAAAGATACGTATACGATCTCAAAGCAAATTGTGGGCTATACTCCCATGTCTGTAGGCCATGACCATTTATAATATAGTTAAGAGGTTCCCAATAATTAAATGTTTCATCACAATCCGATATATAGGCCCAAATGGCACTACACAAACGAGCACTGACAAATGTTTTAAAGGCTGTATGGACACTGGGCACCACATTTGTTTTCTCATTACTGACATTTGTTTCCTGCTGATGTTTCTTATGGTTATTGTTACTGAAAGAATTTGCAAGACATCAATTGTTTTAAAATCAGACCGGCTTTTTTTAGGTGTTATTCTTACCTCAATTTTTTGCTTTCCTTCTTGGTTATTGTTGAGCTAAGTTTTCTGGGTGGTTTTCGTGAACTCCCGTTGCTGTCCTGTTTATTGGCAATGTAGCGTTGCCTGGCCGCTGGAGGTGCCATGGTTTTATTTATTTTTTCACTTCAATAAATTTTTCTTAAAAATTCAATAGTAAATAAAAAAAACTTTTCGTATGACGTGAAAAATCTTATCAATCAGCTGAAGGGTGGCTGGAATGCAGTCAAGGGGTTGCCATAATCTTTAAAATTTTCTAAGTGAATATTTTGAAATATATTAATCTTCTTAAAAATGCTATTAGTATCTTAAGATAATTGTTAATTTTTTAAAATAAATATGTGAAAGCAATAAACTTAAAGAAAAGTATTATTTTCTTAAATTTTACTAACTATATTATTAGAGCGGCAACACTAACTGGAATTCTACCGGTAGTAATGATAATGAAGCGTTTTTGTATTATTCCTTTGGCGACCAAAAATTTTTGGCTAAAGCGATTTTATTTTTTGTTATGAACTGAAATAACTAGTGTTTTTTACTTATTATAAACCAATTATAAAATTTTTCGAAAAAACAAATGACATTTATTATTGGCATTATATTTATTTACTGACCGTATTCACATTGTTTTTAAAAATAACGTTTTTACTAAAGTAGTTGCTTTGCCAACTACTGTAAATTTAATATGTAGTTGCCACAATGACATACAAAAACAATTGAGTGGCAACTGCTTGCAGCAATATCATTTAACAACTCTGTTTGCGCGCCAAAAACAATTTCTTCGCGTGTTTTGCAAAACAAATTCTATACATTAGAAACATTTATTTGGAAAACTGCATTCATTGTGCATCGGTGGTTGCTGGCAAATACCAAGCATTAAGAAATTGTTTAACTGTTGTTGTTTATTAAGTTTATTTAAATTAAAATTTATTTTTATTAATAAAAATGGCCGTAAGTTTTGTTATTACTAGAAAACGACTCAAAGTTGATAATCATATTCTTTAGGATCTACCAAGTTCACCTCCACCGGCTACACCCAGTGATGCTGCCGATAGACGTGATTTACGTGCTGCCATGACATCGCCTGTGGGAGATTTTGAACCTTTCGAGAATGAAGATGAAATTCTGGGCGATCAAACGGTGCGTGATGATGAAGAGGAAGATGGCGAGGAATTGTTTGGTGATAACATGGAAAATGATTATCGTCCCATGCCCGAATTGGATCACTATGATCCTGCTATGTTGGATGATGAGGAAGACTTTTCAGAACTCTCCCAGGGTGATCGTTTGGCAGCTGAACGTGAAATGAATAGACGTGACCGTGCCAAAGGTATACATCGAGATGATCGTGATTTGGGTTTTGATCAGAGTGACGACGAAGATGATGTGGGACCTCGTGCAAAGCGCAGGGCTGGTGAGAAAGCTGCTGTTGGTGAGGTAGAAGATGCTGAGATGGTGGAATCGATTGAAAATCTGGAGGATACAAAGGGACATTCTACCAAGGAATGGGTTAGTATGTTGGGACCTCGCACAGAAATTGCCAATCGTTTCCAGTCATTCTTACGTACATTTGTCGACGAAAGAGGTGCCTACACTTATCGTGATCGCATTAGGCGCATGTGCGAACAAAATAAATCCTCGTTCGTTGTATCCTATACCGATTTAGCTAACAAAGAGCATGTATTGGCCTATTTCTTACCAGAAGCTCCTTTTCAAATGTTGGAAATTTTCGATAAAGTCGCCAAGGACATGGTTTTGTCTATTTTCCCCACCTATGAACGTGTTACCACAGAAATTCATGTTCGTATTTCGGAATTGCCCTTGATTGAGGAGTTACGTACTTTCCGTAAATTGCATTTAAATCAATTGGTGCGTACCTTAGGTGTTGTAACGGCCACAACTGGAGTCTTGCCTCAGCTGTCCGTAATCAAATATGATTGTGTTAAATGTGGTTATGTTTTAGGACCATTTGTACAGTCGCAAAATTCTGAAGTTAAGCCAGGTTCTTGTCCTGAATGTCAGAGTACAGGACCATTTTCGGTAATTACTTTTTTTTATAATTTTCAAAAATAAAAAATTAAACATTTATTTTTCTTATCTAGATCAACATGGAACAAACATTGTATCGTAATTATCAAAAAATCACACTTCAAGAATCGCCGGGACGTATTCCTGCTGGTCGTATTCCCCGTAGCAAGGATGTTATCTTACTGGCTGATCTTTGTGATCTCTGTAAACCTGGTGATGAATTAGAGGTGACTGGTATATATACCAATAACTATGATGGTTCTCTAAACACAGATCAAGGTTTTCCTGTTTTTGCCACTGTTATCATAGCCAACCATATTGTCGTAAAGGATTGTAAACAAGTTGTACAATCCTTGACGGATGATGATATTGCAACCATCCAAAAGTTAAGTAAAGACCCACGTATTGCTGAACGTATTATAGCTTCAATGGCTCCTTCCATCTATGGTCACGATTATATAAAACGTGCCTTGGCTTTGGCATTATTTGGTGGTGAATCCAAGAATCCTGGAGAAAAACATAAAGTCAGAGGAGATATCAATTTACTGATTTGTGGTGATCCTGGTACTGCCAAGTCTCAATTTTTGAAGTATACTGAAAAAATTGCTCCTCGTGCTGTATTCACTACCGGTCAGGGAGCAAGTGCTGTAGGTTTAACAGCCTATGTAAGACGTAATCCCATATCACGTGAGTGGACTCTTGAAGCTGGTGCCTTAGTCTTGGCGGATCAAGGTGTTTGCCTAATCGATGAGTTCGATAAAATGAATGATCAAGATCGTACTTCTATACATGAAGCTATGGAACAGCAATCGATTTCCATTTCAAAGGCTGGTATCGTTACTTCTTTACAAGCTAGATGTACGGTAATTGCAGCTGCTAATCCAATTGGGGGTCGTTATGATCCTTCCATGACATTTTCGGAGAATGTTAATTTATCTGAACCCATTTTATCTCGTTTTGATGTATTATGTGTGGTTAAAGATGAATTTGATCCTATGCAGGATCAACATTTAGCAAAGTTTGTGGTTAATTCACACATTAAACATCATCCCTCGAGTGAGGCTGAGATGGAAGAGTCGCAGACGACTGGTGTTAGTGAAATACCACAGGATCTTTTGAGGCAATATATTGTCTATGCCAAGGAAAATATAAGACCAAAATTAACAGTAAGTTTAAATCTTAATACTAAAAATTTGAAATCCACTTTTAACAATGTTAATATTTAATTTTTTAGAATATTGATGAGGATAAAATTGCCAAAATGTATTCCCAACTACGTCAGGAATCATTTGCCACCGGTTCTCTACCCATTACTGTGCGTCACATTGAAAGTGTTATTCGAATGTCGGAAGCTCATGCTCGTATTCATTTGCGTGAAAATGTTATAGAAGCTGATGTCAGCATGGCCATACGCATGATGTTGGAATCGTTTATTGAAGCCCAGAAATTCAGTGTAATGAAAAAGATGCGTGCAACATTCCAAAAATATTTGGCCTTCCAAAAGGATCATTCCGAATTGTTATTCTTTATACTGCGTCAGTTGACCCTGGATCAATTGGCCTATATTAGATGTAAGGATGGTCCTTCGGCTACACATGTAGAAATTATGGAACGCGATTTATTAGAACGTGCCAAACAGTTGGATATATTCAATTTGAAACCATTCTATGATTCTGAATTGTTTAAACAAAATGGTTTTGCTTATGATGCTAAACGTCGTATCATTCTGCAAATTGTTACAGAGGCAGCTATTTAAAGTTGCAAAATAAAAAGAAGAGTTGGATAAGTTTACTTTTTTATATCCCATTGTTACGTTATAAGCATTTATGTATAGATTTTAAGTTTCATTTGTTTTTTTTACAAATTTTAAAACCATTCACCATTTTTTTAAGTTGCAAAATAAAATTGGCAAACCAAATGAAAATAAAAGTTTTTTTATATCCATAAAAAGAACATTTTATTTAAAGTTAAAAAATATTTGTTTAAAGGTTTTATATAACTAACTTAACATCTGTATATACATTAATTTTTCTTAAATGTTTATTTTACTCATCTTCTATACCCATTTCTTTATTGAAATCTTCTTCGCTAATTTTATTTTTCTTCAATTTCTTGAACAAGCGTATGTCGTTGGCCAACTCATCCAAATCCTCCTGACTAAACTGTTGTTTACGTTTTTTCGACTTTGGTCCATTAGCAGCTTCATCTGCCTTCTTGCGTTGTTTTTTCGCTTTTCTCAATTCCTTTTTAGATTTAACATCCATTTTAGCCTTTTTGGTCTGGTCCCATGATTCAGTTTGTTTTTTATGTTTCTTTTTGCCCGGCCATTGACCTGTCTCCTCATAGGTTTTAACTTTTTCCTGTCTAGCCTGCTCCTTTTGGGCATTTTTGTACGTTAGTTTATTAACATCAACTTCAAAGGAGGGAGCTATAAAGTTATCGGCCTTGAGTGTTTTCAACTCAGGCATGCGAGGCATTTGTAGTAAACCATAGCCAGTGGCAGCTTTACCCATATCCATGTCCTTTAAACGTAAAATGGCATTGCATTCATGCTTTCTATAGGCCTGAATATGGGAAACAAAAGCTCTTACACCCTTATCATATAAACCCTTATCGGATGACTGCAGTTTGTGTAATTTATTTAAAATAGGTTTTAGCTGAGTGGCGTCAAAATCCAAATCATCAATTTCTTCTAATTCTACTTTTTGATTGATTTTCAAAAATGTAACATAAGCATCTTCAGTGGGTAGTAGAAATACTAAAGCATTACCATCATTACCCTGCCTTGCTGTTCTACCAACACGATGCACAAAACTGGCGGCATTTGAGGGAGGATCCCATTGTATGACCCATTCAATTTCGGGTACATCTAAGCCTCTGGCCAAGACATCGGTACATAATAACACCGATTTGTCTTCTTTGCGAAAACGTTCTACTATGTTTTTACGTTTATTCTTCATTTTTCCATGTATACCCATGATTGAACGATCCTTAACAAATTGAGGCATTATTTCGGACCAGTATTCAACACAGGCACAGGTGGGAAAGAAAACCATAATTTTGCTATTCTTGGCTTTGCTGGAATTAAGGAAATGCAATAGAGCTATAAATTTTTCATCAGCCTCTAGAATTTTGTAGAAATTTTGCAGGCGTATGGGTGTATTAATGGTGGATTTTTCCTTGACCGATACCAGAACAGGATTACGGAGGCCAGCTCTTATGAGATCAGTGACTTCGGTAGTTTGAGTGGCTGAGAAAAGGCCGGTACGCCTTTGACGAGGCAGATAGGCTAGAATATTGTTAATGGTGGCCTTGAAACCTAAATCCAATAAACGATCGGCTTCGTCGAGTATTAGGAATTCCTAAATTAAAATAAATTTATTGTTATGGGTTCTTTATAATATATTTAAAGTTGTTGTAAAGAACTTACCAAACTTTTGACTCTGGCTGCCAAATTTAATTCACCTTTACGTTGAAACAAATCCTCCAATCTACCAGGAGTACATACTAATATACAAGGTCCCTCTTTAATTAAAGATTTGATATCTTCTTCTATGCTATTACCACCAACAATTAATTTTTGCTTTAAATGACTTAAATCATCGTGTTCTAAAAACTTTGCCAATACTTCCGAGATTTGTATGGCCAATTCCCGGGTGGGTGATATTATCAAGGCCCCTATTTCTTTCGGCAACCAGGGACTTTCCTTGTGGCGGCGTTGCAACATTTCCAGTAGCGGTACTAAGAAAGCCAAGGTCTTACCTGAACCGGTAACTGCTTCCGCGGATACATCTTTACGTGCCAATAACAAAGGTATTGTAGCAGTCTAAAATTTTATGTTTAATGTTAAAAAATAAGAATGGAAATTGTTTTGTTTGTGTTTACCTGTACTGGTGTCATTAAACTAAAGCCCATATCTTGAATAACTTCCAAAACCGGTTCGGATAGTGGTGGTTTATCTATAGCTGTCCATTTTTTGCGAGACATTCCGGTATGTTCTGCAAATCACTTCCACATGATTTTGAAATCACATTAATTTTCTAAGTCGAATTATTCATTGTTCTCAAATTATGTTGACAATTTAATAACTCAGTGTACTTAAGATGAAGAAGGTCTAGAAGGGTATTGATAAATGCTCTGGAAATTTCAACAATTATAGAAATTACAGACTTTTTGAATTTCATGTGATTTCAAAATCATGTGGAAGTGATTTACAGAACATACCCGATTGTAATATTCTTAGATTAAAATAATGTGGAATAAAAATTATTTTCCTTATGAAAAACTGACTTTTCTGTGTTTATTTTGTTTTTGCCTTAGACTGATTAACACGTGCTGGAGAGTTGCCAATGTAAATAAAGGCTACTTAGAAAATGTAATAGCGGTGGCATCACTTTACATTTGGTACTAAGACTGGCAGCTCTGTTGATGTAGTGTTAGTAAGTGTTTAAATTTTGTTATTAGAAAAACGTTATTTTGTTTGATTTGATTTTAAGTACAGAAAGTAAAAAATTATTAAAAATATTTAGCAAATTAAAGTATTTAATAGACAGATCTGCATATAAATATATAAATTTATAAAAAAGACTATCAGGTATGTGATAGATTAGATTGATTTTCAAATCGATCGATTTCAGACATATTTTTATTTATTATTTTATTTACATAATTAATGATTATAACTAAATTATAAAAACTAATTTTTTTAAGAATAAAGAGTACTAGCAGCTAGGGCTTTCGACTCGAATGTTAATTTGGATTTGATTTAGATTAGTTTTTTTAAATTATTAGAAGTTATAAATTTGTAAATAAGTTTAATATTACTTTCACATGGATTTTTAAGACAGTTTGTTGGCAAATTTCCATTAAAAATGCGGGCTCTAGAAATATTGTATTTTGGGCACTCCTCAAGAATATGCTTTACGTTAAGTTGGGTATTACATGTGGAGCAAATTGGAGCTGTGGATCTATCGTATATATGTTGATGGGAAAATATACAGTGGCCGATTCTTAGGCGTACAAATATTGTCGTTTCAGATCTGGTACAGTTTTTGGGATATAACACTTTTTCTCCATTTGGATTCACAGACTTGTATGCATGCTGGTAATCAGACCATTTTTTAGAGTTTATGTCCACGAATGCGTTTGAGATGAGGTTTAGTATATCTCGTATTTCATAGGTTGAGTATTTTATCAAAGGTCGAAGTTTCGCTTCATCGGCAGCTGTATCAGCGAACTCATTGCCGGAAATACCGATGTGAGAGGGTACCCACATAATTCTGATCTTATGGGAATTATTGATACAAATGTTCCTTATCTGATTTATTATAGGTGATTCATATTTAGTATTTTTAACGGCCAAAATTGATGAGAGACTGTCGGTACAGATTATAAATTTAGTACTAGAATTTGAAGCATATTGTACTGCTAATAGGATGGCCAGTGCTTCCGCTGTAAAGTTTGAGCAGTAATCGTCAATATACCCAGTGCTAATGAGGCTACCTTCATGGGTAACTACAGCAAAGCTAGTAGATAAATTTGATTTAGACCCATCTGTGAATAAAAATTTCCAGTTGTTAGCGGAAGATGTACTGGCGATGTCATTAAACATTGTTTTGTATATAATAGAAGGGGTGTTAGATTTTGGTAGGTTTGTCAAAGACAATATAAAAGACACATCATTTGTTAGCCATGGTGGTTCCGTATTCTTGGGCATTAGTTTAGGTTTTGATGGTAGATTTAGTTGTTTGGAATAATCGATGCATTTCCTGATTGTGGATTGTAGTCTAGGTATTCTAGTGGAAATTTGTAGTTTCTTGACCACATTCAATATCATGTTATTGCGGCAAATAAGAAGCTTAGGTATTAGCTTGTAGGTTAAATAAATAGTTCTATCTTTGATAGAGGGCATGCCTGCTTCTGCTAGAATATTTACCGTGGGGCTGGTTGGGAATGCTCCGATGCTTCGTCGAATGGCACAGTGATAGGGTGCTTGAATTAACTTAATGTGTGAGGAAGCGCACCATCCATAAATTGGAAGGGCATAATCAATTTTTGAAAGCATTATAGATCGTGTTACATTTAACATAGTTGAGATATGTATCCGGAAGTTTTTTGATGTTAAGAACTTGATAATATTTAGCCTTGTGTTAAGATTTTTTCTAAGTTGTCGACAGTGTTCCTTAAATGTAAAGCTTTTGTCAAATATAACACCTAATATACGCAAATTATCTACACGTTTTACTTTAACGCCATTGTATTCAACATCGTAAAAAGGACAGTTGTGTTTTTTGCAGATATGCAAAACCGAACACTTTTCTATGGAAAGTTTGGCTCCTGATTTTTGGCACCATTCGTCAATCTTTTTTAGTGTTTCTGAGAAAATATTCTTAACTATATTATTATCATTATGCTTTGTGAAAATAACTGCATCGTCAGCGTATATTGCATGTTCAATGTATTTTTGGGCGGATAGTATTTTACTAAATTCATTAAATGCGATAATGAATAAAACCACGGACAATGGCGATCCTTGTGGAACACCATTGCACAGTGGAAACGTTTTGGAAAGACTGCCTTTAATTTTAACTTTGAATTTGCGATTACTTAGGAAACTTTTTATTGTATAAAACATATTTTTTCCTATTTTCCATTTGTCAAGTTGCTGCAGAATTACGTGGACGCCAATCCGGTCAAATGCCTTTTCAAAATCTGTAGATAGAACAGAGATATGATTTCTGCTGGAAAGAGCATTTGATATATAGTGTTGTAGATATAGAAGGACATCGTCCGTTCCTTGTTTTCTTTTAAATGCGGTCTGATTATGAGTTAAAAAATTATTTGATTGAATAAACCACATGAGACGTCTAGCAATAATTTTTTCCAGGATTTTGCTAATGCACGATAGTAATGAAATCGGTCTATATCCAGAAATTGTGTGGGGGTCTTTACCAGGCTTTGGTATTGGGACGACAACGGCTGTTTTCCAAGCTTGAGGATAAATATTTGATGTAAATATGTTATTATACACCGAAAGCAAATGTATTTTTGTTGAATGAGATAGATTTTTTATGATTGGATATGAAATACGGTCCTCTCCAGGTGTTTTACCTTTTGCAGAGTGAATGGCATCTTCAACTTCAACAATGTTAATTGGGTATTCAATTTTTTGGGAAAATTTGTTGTAGTTTTGGTGGCAATAAGCGTGGTATGTTGCGCTAATTTTATTGTTACGGAAATCTAAAGAGAAATTAGCGTCATCGGATAGCAAAGACCAATGTGTTGCAAAACAGTTCGCAATATCAACAGAATCTGTATAATTGTTTGTGCCAGATTGAATAATGTTAATTACATTTGCATTTTTTGCACGAGTCAAACGTTTGATATCATTCCAAATCTGTTGCGATGAAGAGTTAGGGTTGATGTTGGAAGTGAATTTTTGAAAACACATGGCTTTACTTTCTTTAACAGCTCTTCTGAATATGGCGTTATGTCTTTTATATTCAATTAGATTGGTGTCGTTTCTTGTGCGTTTGAAAATATGCCAAAATCTTTGTTTTTCTGTGCGTAACTTTTCAAGCTTTGAGTTCCACCATATTGTATGACACTAAAATTTTTTTTGGCAAGTTTGTGGGATACTAACATTGGCTGCAGATCTTATGCATTTGGTTAACATGGCCGCTTGTTGGTTGACATTACTAGTTGTCCTCGATTTGGAAAAAACTTCATCACATGTTTTTGAAAATAATGCCCAGTTCGCACGATCAGTTACATATTTAGGCTTAAAATTTGTTTTTGAGTAATCAACGCTTTTTTCAACGGTTATCAATATTGGGTAGTGGTCGCTACCATGTAGATCTGGTAAGGTTTTCCAGCTGCAAAAAGGCGATAATTGAGAAGAACAAAGGGAAATATCTACATGAGAAAAGGTGTTGTGGGTAGAGAAATGTGTTGGAGACCCATTATTTAGTACGACAAGATCTTCATTAAGAACAAAATTCTCAATTGTTGTACCGCGTGAATTAGAATCCCTAGAGCCCCAAAACGGACTTTGAGAATTGAAATCTCCGGTAAGTATGAAAGGGTGGTCGAGGTTGTCAATTATTGCCTTTAAATTTCGATCGCAGAAACTTTGATGTGGTGGAATGTATACGCATGCTACATTTAGTTTTGTAGCGACGTTAATTTTAACTGCAATAGAGGCTATGTTGTTGTTGATGTAAATCACATTATGAGGTATAGATTTTTTTATTAGAATACCAATTCCTTGTTTAGCTGACGTGTTCTCAGCTAAGTTGTGAAAATATCCATTGTATTGCTTAGGGAAAATAATGTTCTTGTGATTAACTGGGATGTGGGTCTCCTGGATGGAAATAATGTCAGGGTTTAAATCTTTAATAATAAGTTGTAGTTCATGGTAGTTATTTATCAGTCCATTTAAATTCCATTGTAATATTTTCAAATCCATTGTTAAAAAAAAAAAATTAAAAGTTATTCTTCTTCTACAAACATTATTTCGTCATGTTCGTCATAATTTGGGTTCTGAATTGATGATCGCTTTGGTAAAGCTGTCATGCAATTCTGTGTGAAGTTGAGTGTCTCTTTAGTTTTTGTTGGTTTGGCCGTTGTTTGCCTAGTTGTTGGTTGTTTTGCCATTGATCGTGTTAACATTGTGGGTAATGGTTTAAAATTTTTATTGTTAGTTGTAGGTAAAGTTGTTTTTGTTGTTTGGGTACATTTTTTTGTTGAATCTAAATTAATGTTGTTGTTTGAATTGTTTCTTTCGGTTTTGTCATTTAGTTCAGTATTTAATACTGTTTCAATTATTGAGTTTTGATTTTGTTCACTTAAAGTGTTTAATTTGGTTTGGTTTATGTGATTTATTGTTTTATTATTTTTGTTGTTTGTTAGCACATCAGAGAAAGATTTAACAAGCGGGGGTGTTGTTGTTAGGGTTTCATACTTTTCTTTCGCTGCTTTTAGAGTGCATTTTTCTTTGGTCTTGATTTTAAGAATTTCTTTATGCTGTACAAATACACGGCATTCCTTGGAATTTGATGGATGGTTGTTGGAACAGTTTATGCAGAAAGTTCTGATACATTCAGTAGGCGAATGTGGTGGTAAAGCGCAGGTTTCACATAAAGGGCTGTTTTTACACCATTTTTGAGAATGGCCAAGACGTTGGCAAGATTTGCAGCGCATTGGATTGGGATAGTAGGGTCTAACTTTTACTTTGTGCCATGAGACATCGAGCTTTTCTGGGGTGGAGTAGCGATCAAAAGTTAAGAGAAGAACACCACATGGGGCTGACTTTTCCTCAGCGTTTTTCTTTAGATATTTATAAACTTCAATAACACCTTGTGATTTTAGTTCGCTAACGATTTCATCCTCGGGAACGTTATTAAGGTATGGGGCGTAAATTGTACCTTTTGAGCAGTTCAATTTTGAGTGGTATTCACATTTGATATCGCAGACACCAGGTAGACTTCTTGTTGATACTAATTTATCCGCACTGTGTTTACTTCCGGTAAGAAGAAGAAGGTTGCCATCGCGTAGCTCGGAAACCGACAAAATTTCAGAACAAATTAACTTTAAAGACCGGTGCACTAAAAAACACGAATAATCTTGGATATTTTTATCTCCAATAGCTGATATTATTACATATTTAGGATCTGGTTTTTGTATTACTGGTAATTCAGGGAATATTTGAAAAGCGTTTTGATTTGTCCGTTTCTTTTTCGGTTGGGAACAGTCCGCTAGCGGAGCGAACCGGTTATCCCCCAATTTGGGAGGGTCTAACATAACGCCCGATATCTATTGAGTGTTTTTGACAATCAATACCACCGGACGAAAATTTTTTGAGCACACTGTATAAAATTGTTTACTTAGAAAAATAGGACGGCCACTGATAGGTATGTAAAAAAACCAACTGTACGACGCAAAGGTTAGTCGAAGACTGTTTCAGACATATTTTTAGGTAATTTTCGGTTATTTCCCCCAAAAAAATGAAAATTTTGGCTTCAATCCTTTTGAATGATATTTTATCTTTTATTTGGTTTGAATTTTTTGGGAAAATAACCGACAATTATCTCAAAAATACATCTGAAATCGATCGATTTGAAAACGATCGTTTTCCATCACATACCCGTATATTTTTGTTTAAAACTATTAAATAATATATTTACCAGAGACCGAATATTGTTTTATTTTTTTAAACAATCAAGTATAAATATCATTGCCGATGAAAATTTATTTTCATTTCGATCGATGAATAAAAAAGAGGGATTTATATTTGAAATATAAATATCCCTCATGATGAATATTTTAAATATCTTTAACGATAAATATCCGAACAGAAAAATATTTTATTGATTGTTTTATTTTTGAACTTCTGTTTTGACTTTGAAAAAATAAAATATTTTTGAAATTTTAAAATTTTCAACAATGAATGTATGAATATGTTTCCAATTAATTGGAATGTTTTAGGACATCGAAGTTAAACCTAATAATCCTAATGGAACTAATGGTGGTTTCTTCGATTCGCAATCCATTTCAACGTAAAATTTGCAACAATAACAGAATTTATTGTTATTTAAACGTTCTAAAGACTTTTTATAACAGGACAAATCTTCTTCTGTCATCCTTGACTCCCAGTAGAGCATAGGGCATGGGAGGATGCAACAGTTGCCTAGCGTCTCCAGTTACCAGGTAAGAACTGTATCCAATTCCCAGTCTAACCTCCTCGTGGTACATCTTGGAAACCTAAACAAAATAGTTTTAAATGCTGTAAACAACCCGTGTAGGATTCTAGGTCAGGGCTAATATAAGAGGGAGTTATCTTAGAGCCATTCCAGCCTATTTGGTCTAAGGGTCTAAGATAATTGTACTTGGTAAAGTACGAAAATGCAGGGTCTGTTCAAAATATTAGTTGCAGCTGCAAACGAGCGTCTGTCTCGGATCGAGCGGATCGCTATACAAACGAGTCTTGTTTCTTTGGACCCATCACCCATCGACTTAAGTTTTAAGCATGGATAGAAACAACATTACAGAATATACTTCTCCAAGGGGTAATCATCAAGGATTTTAGAATTGCCTAATCTAGGCATTAACATAAACATTATGATGAATAAAACCAGGAAAATTTTTCCTGGGAATAACAAAAATAAAATTTGAATATTTGCTATCAAAAATTTTTTTTTCATCGGATGAAAAAAGATGAAAATTATTTTGAACTGATAAATATCCAAAACGATTTTTTTATTTTTTATTTTCATCGGATTGAAAAACGATACAAAATTTTTCGAACAATTAAAAATCATTAGGGATTTTTATTATTTTTCAAACTTCAATGATTGTTTTTGTATGGATTAAAATATGAAAATATTGTTTTAAAAGTATTAATATTCGGTCTCTGATATTTACAAAGTATTGTTTGCCACAAATTGTTCTGTTTTTTATATGTTATCTATCATTTTTTTATCTAATACAAACTTAACAATTTTCCTGTTATACCTTTTCCATCAATAATAAGTTATTGTTAAATATCCAATTTGTTTTGCCAAAATAAAATTAATTATTAACAAACGTTTTTTTTCTATTAAAAAAGGGTGGGGCTAGACACCGGCATTGTCAAACACGCTATACACGTTTTATTCTATTTATGTACATTTTGCATTTGTTTTGTTTTTTGTTGTTGCTATAATTATTGTTTGTCATTAAAAGTTTCTATAAAGTTGTACTTTCTTTAAGGGTTTGTGTGTAACCATGGAAACAACTTTAAGGATATTTATGTTGAAATGGCAGCAATTTGTATTACAAAATATGTTAGCTTACTTGGGAGGGAAACCAGTAAAGACATGAGGCCTTCCAGATATTGATCAGGCGGAAATATAATGATAAATTAAATGTCGTTCCCACGACAGTCTGTTCTTCGTACCGGAACGACTCGGAATCTTGGGATTCCGACCAAGTACTGCCACTTATACTGGCTCTTTTAGCCACTTTATCTATAACACCACAATGCCAATGTTAGGTTAGGTAAGGCAGACAGCCGCCGATAAGTCAGAGTCACTGAAACGGTCCCTTTGTGGTACCTGCAAGGAATAGACTGGAAAAAGAAAGACATACAGGGATTAATTTCAGACCAGAGGCTTATTCAAGCCAGCCTGTAGACTTGATAAATGAGTCTATTTTACGAATTTCAATACTCGCTAGATCGGAAAAAGCAGAAAAATAGCTCTAGCTTATGAGACTTTAGAATTGAAAGACCAGGGCAGTGTTAGAGAAGATGAGTTACTGTCTCATTCTCTTCTATGTTGTGACAACTGCGACGGTAGTCATAGTGTTGAAGATTAAGTCTTCTGACATGCAGCCATAAAAATCTTTTAAGGTAGAGATTACGTTGCGGAGTCGGTGGCGAGTTAGAGATATCAAGTATTTAGAACGTTTATTGTTGTAAGTGGAACATGTTTACCTGGAGATTTAACAAGTGGTTTCAGTGGAAAAAGTGTTTTGGACTGACCCTTGGAGAAATTGGATAATTACTGATTGGCAGGCGAATAGCGGTAATCCCGTAAATTGGTCGTTGTTTTCCTGACTCAGGGGAACGCCGGATTTTGTGTGTGCCCGGATACCCAGAAAAGTTTAATATTGCAATGTCTCTTGACGAGATGTCCGGCATTCGCGGGTAAGAACAGATGTCGTGTGGACCATAGATAGGGATTTTATGGAAGCTTGAATGTCGTTACAGAAGCGAATAGCCCTGTCGTATATTCTGCTTTGTATATAACCGATATCTCGGCTTGAAGAATACTACATAGATGAGGAAGGCTGAATCTTTCTTTGACTTAGATCCGTCCGTGTATACCACCAAACAGCTGTCATCAAGAGATGAGGGGTCTCCAGACATAGTCATAGTAAAAGATCCGTCAAAGAGAGAGGTGGATATGCAGTAGTCAATCTAGTTATTTTATCCAGATTAGTGAAGTGTCCTATTTGAGAGTGTTACCAGGTTTCGATAGTGCTAAGTTGTACAGTCGAGTTAAGAGCAATTTGTTCTGCCATTAGTTCGACTGGGAGCAAGACAGAGAGCGCCTTAGATGGTGTGGTTCTTAAAGCACCACTAGTCATTAGAGCGGACGTTCTTAAAATTCCACAATGTCAAACAATCTGAAGAGATGGATAATAAATTATTTAAGTAAATAAGAGTTTAGAGACCAAAGCCCAATATATTTAAACGTGACTTTATCAGGGTGTTGTCTTCTCGGCAAGTCTGTTCCTCTATCTAAACACACAATCATGGCATCATTCCTTCTCTAACTTTATCACAATGATACCAACAGCTATTTACCACTTTTTACCACCAGAATTCAAGAGGTAAACTTGAATCTATGCAACGAAATCGATGGCGTTATCTTGCTTAAAGTTGGGAACCGTAAAGAGCGATTTCAGTGGAGAAAATTTCATAAGGAGTGAAGGTAATTAATAGAGTATAAAATCATGCTCACAAAGAACTTCCTATCTTATAATCAAAAGAATCGAACAAACTTTAAGATTACACCGTTGGAGTTTCCCTAAAGGTATATTGGACTCTATCTTCGATTATTTAAAGAAAATACACAAAACGTCATTTATAGAGATGAATTACTTATTAGGAGATCTTCTTCGAACTGAATCCGCGGAGACAGGAAAAAGATTCAATGCCTTCTGGCTTAGCATACTGGTATGCGCATTCAGTTCGGCGAGAGATCTCCTAATAAGAAATTCATCTCAATAAATGTGTTTTCCTTAAATATTCAAAGATCGAGTCCGACATGTCACCAGGGAGACCCCAACTGTGTAATTTTAAAGTTGGTATCAATAACTTATGACCAGCATGTGGTTATCAGGTCCTTATGGATAGCCTACACATTGTCTAGTCAGAGCAATGCTCAGAGTCCCTCCTTATCTCCAAAGAACTAGTCTCCCACTGAGGAGAAAGACGATGATGTCACGGCAATTTCATTGCCTTCAATGTCACAATGACCAGGAACCCAGCAAAGTCTTACTCTATACTATGCTGACAAACTAATGATAGGTAATCTATACGACTTGACTAGTTTTGTGGTGATACTACATCTATCCTTCCAGGGCATTTAGTGCAACCTGGCTGTCGACGTAGATGTTTACCTCACTTTCTTTGAAAGACACTGAATTCATCTCTAGGCCTAAAAGATTTCCTAATATTCTGCTCCTTTAGGAAAATACCAGCACCGGAGCCGATATCGATTTTAGAGGCGTCGATTTTTACAGCTGGCTCTATCTGAAATAACGACCTCTGGTACGAAACTGAACAAAAGTTCCTTGACTAAGTAATCAGATATAGGTGACCCTGATTCGAAGCAAAGGGCATTCGTTCTTTATGTATGCTGGTGTGTCCTGCCTGCCCGTGCCTAAGTATACCAGACCCATGCAGCCTTAATAGACATCTAGTTGCTGCTCGCTTTATGAATATATCCAAAGGGAATAGAGACAGCATCACATATAAGACCGCCTGAGCAGTGCTCCTTAAGGCACCAGTGATGCCAATGTTAACACATCTTTGAACTTTGCTCAAGAGACTAAGGAAACCTTGTTTACCGTTTCCAACGATACTGCGCACCCGTACGTTAGAACTGGTCTTACAATAGTCGTGCACACTACCATTGGATTTAAGCCCCAGCTCTTACCTACCGAATTCCTATAAAAGTGGTAAGCGTCAACTTCCTTTTATATTCTTTCAAGCTTGAACTTTTCCCAATATAGCTGATACAAACTCATCAGTTAAAATAGGTAAGAACCTGTCGGAGCAGACAGTCCACAGTCCGTTTTATTATATGGCGTGGGATCAAGGGCAATATTCTTAGAGTTTCTGAGAAGAAGATTAATCATAGTAAAACGCATAAAAAAGCAGCGGCTGCGTTGGCTAAGGTATGTAGCACGAATGAATAAAAATACTCCTTCAAGGAAAGTATTCGAATCATGGGCAATTATACGGACTAATGAAGCTATTCTTGAAGTTTCCGAGAGGAAGATCCTACGAAAAATTTTTGAAACAATCTGAGTCAGTTTTGATTATGGGCATTGAATTAACCATGAGCTGTATGAGCTATACGCTGACATCGACATAGCAAAACAACAGCGGCTGCTAGGACATGTGTGAATGAAAATATTCCAGCAAGAAAATAATTCGAAAACGATCTCGATTCAACTCGTAGAAGAATTTGCCCAAAACTTTGATGGAAAGATCAAGTAGAGGAAAATCTTTCAAAGCCTGGCCGAAATTGAAGAATACACCCACAAGACCAAAGCGAGTGGAGTTCAAAAATATGGTCGGACTTTGATCTTAACAGGCTGCAAATATAGGCCATTTAAGTATGTTGCAAAATCTCCCCGGATGTCTTGGAGGTGGCATCTACTCAATGGTTGCCCGCTGCCTTTTGCGAACGCCGAACTGAGTCTAGCGTGAAAAACAATAGTCGTTCTGGGGCAACTGAGGTCGTTATGGATCAATAGACTTAATATCTTCTATTCTCGTATACTTAGGCTGTGGAAGATATGTTCAGAATAGGAAGGAAACTTTATGTCTTCAACTTCTCGGTTAACCTTCATCACTCACTTGCATAAATCTATGGACTTATATCCCACTTAAAAGAAAATCCTTTTGAATCTAAAGGCCTTTAAAGTAAAGGCCCTAATATTTTTCCGTTTTGCAATAAAATGCCAACAAACACACATTGCACAGTTCAATATTTATAGAGACGCGTCTAGGAATATGAAAGTATACATGAAACATGGCTACAAACCATGCAAGGTGGTGTCCTTTAATTTACATTTCAATTGCAAGCTAACAGGGTAAACTGTTAAGAGCTGTTAATTAATAATTATTTTTAAAGATCATAACCACATAATCAAGCCAAGTATGTCCGATTATCTTTTAGAATTATTTAATTTTTGGCAACTGATTTGAAATGTCCTCCCTTCAGAAAAGTAACACCTTGTCAGAAAAAACCCTGTCCTTAATAACTTATTTTCCTATATTAAGGGAGTTTGCTAGTAACTTATATTTTTTGCTTAATATTAAGTATTTTTGTAGTCGAAGTCTGCAATGAAATTACCTAAAATTATTCTTTAACATTTTAGTTACCAAAAGGGGTTAAACGAAGTAACATAATAAAACAAATTTTAAAAATAACGAAAATAATTTTATAACAATTTCAAAATATTTAAAAACTAAAGAATTGTTAAAAACTAACAAATGCTTAGGACAAAATGGGCTTCCTTTGCAATTATGCTTTCGTGTTTTTAACGGTTTTAAACAATTTGAATTCGAGTTTTGTTTTGAGTTCGAAAACGGATTATGTAAACGAAAAGAATTTCAATCGTACTTTATTTTTATTCGAAGATACGAAAACGTGCTCTAAATCAGAATTTTATGATTTAAATTATTTTCAATGTAAATCCTGTAAGACATTGGGTGAAAATTTGCAAGTTTCTAAGGAAAGTAAGTAAACTTCTTATGTGCATATCGATTAAACAAATTAAAAAGGTTGGGAATTATTTGTTTAAGGATTTAGGGATCTTATTTTCAAATTCTTCTTCTTCTGTTATCCTTGACTCCCAGTGGAGCATAGGGCCATCAAATTAGTGAAATACAAAAATTAGTTTGGCCATGTCTAGACACAGTAAAATCTATTTTTAAGTTTTATGGCGAATATGAATATATTTATATAAAGACCCT
The DNA here is from genome assembly GCA_933228675.1 of Stomorhina lunata. Taxonomy (NCBI): domain Eukaryota; kingdom Metazoa; phylum Arthropoda; class Insecta; order Diptera; family Rhiniidae; genus Stomorhina; species Stomorhina lunata. Next base: position 35,648,107 of record OW121740.1, on the reverse strand, counting down.
CTATCGGATCCATATATAAACACAAATGTTCTCTTAATCCTTTCTAGCTTAAACGTTGATAGTAACATATATATATATATATATATATATATATATATAGTCCTTTAATTTTTGGTGGAACATAGGGCCTCAACAAATGTTTTCCATATAAGTTTATCTGTAGTCATCACTTTCATCTCGTGATGATACACCGAACTCCCTCAGCTCGTTCTCAGTTTGGCGTCTCCACGTGTTTGCGGGTCTACCAGACCTCCTGGAACCTTGAGGATTATATTCAATAGCTTGACGATTTATATATTCATATTTATAAATCGTCAAGCTATATTCAATGCCTTGACGATTTATACCGCTTTTCTCAATGTGTGTCCTAGCCAGCCATTTTCTAGTGCGTATGCTTATTTGTAGCGGGTCTTGAGCGGTGCGCAACCATAGGTCTTTATTAGAGATTGTAACGGGCCAGAAAATTTTAAGTATACGTCTTAAGCACTGATTAACAAACGCATGCAGACTGTTCATCTCATGGCTCGGTTCGAGATATTCCAAGTCTCACAGCTATATAGAATCATGGCTTTAACATTGCTGTTAAAAACTTTTATTTTGGTGGTGGTCGAGATATTTTGAGACCTCCAGAGTTTGTTTAGTATGCCAAAAGCTGGCTTTGCTCTGCATAACCTATTTTGAATGTTCTCTCTGCTGCCTCCAGTTTTTGAGATAATACTCCCTAGGCAAGATAAAATTTGGCTTCATTTAGTGAGTTAATTCGCATTGACTTAGTTTTCTTGAGTTAGTTTTCTTAATCTGAAGACCAGCTGGAGCAGCACGGGAGGCAAAGTTTTGGAGTTTGGATTGCATGCTTGAGAATCGGCAAGAGAACAGACACGCGTCATCGGCGTAATCGATGTCATCTAGTCTATCGTTAGGACCCCACGCGATACAATGTTGCCCAGTCATCGAATTACTCAACACAACATCAAGAACTATATTAAATAGCAGTGGGGGTAACACACACCCCTGAAGGACTCCAATCTTCATACTAATGGGTTTGCTCTGACAACTTTCATGGGGAATGCAGCAGAACGCTTTATTGAAGAGCTCTTTGATAAGTCGTATTATCTTCTAGGGAACTCCTTTGCATCTTAAAGCTTCCCAAATAGCGCTGTGCTCTAAAGTGTCAAATGCACATTTAAAATCAATAAACAATAGGTAAAGGGAAGATTGTTCCACAAAACCCTAAGGCTATTGATGTGATCAATACAGGATTTATTCGGTCTAAAGCTGCTGTTTGCGTCTAAGTTGTTGTTCGACAATGGACGCTATGCGACTGTGAAGAATATGTGCTATGACTTTATTGACCATATTAAGAAGAATGATACCCCTCCAGTTTGAACAATCGTGCAAATTCCCTTTTTTAGGAATTTTTATAATAAGGCCTTCTCTGAGGACGTTTGGCAGTCTTTCGTCCGACCAGTATTTTATGATCAGAGGATTTAAAAGCTTTGTGGATAGATCTGTATTGGCTTTTAATAATTCAGGTGGAATTCCATCAGTACTTGCAGACTTTCCAGATTTTAGGCGTTTAATTGCGGCAGTTATTTCTTGAGATGTTGGTACTGATGTGTCAAAATCGTTGTTAGCGTTATTACTGTGACGCACAGGATCGCAATCACATATTTTACAGAGTTCAGCCGGATTGACTGACAGTAATTTTTTGTAATAACCTTCCCATAATTCCATCTGTTTATCTTTAAAGTAGATCAAATTGCCCTGCTCATTCATTGGTGGCTTTGAATTATATCTAATTTCGTAGGTGCAATCTTAAAATACTGAAGGTATCTCCATATCTTTTTAATTAAAGATATAACATAGGGATGTTATATATATGAGAACTATAGCCAAATGATCACAAAATTTTATGTACTAGTTGGTGTTTATATAAAGTTTATTTGTATAAAATTTAAAAGCTTTTAACTAGCGTTTGTGGCATTTTATTGGTTTCCGGAAGCGGTTTTTATATGAAAGCTATTGTCAAATATGGGTCGATTCCTATAAAATTTGACATAATGACCAAAAGTTACATAAAACTTCACTGTTCTAAATTAAGTTGTCATAGATATATACAATTGTATTCAGTTTATCAGCATAAATGTGATTTCCGGGGGCAGGGTTATATGGGAGCTCTAACTAAATGTGAACTGATTTCGCCCATTTTCAGTACACAACTTCTATAACATATAGAAAATACTTTTGTAAAATTTTATCTCTCTAGCTTTTGTAATTAAGGAGATATCGCGCTTTAATCTGACAGACAGACGGACATAAACGCCCTTTTCTTTTTGTATTTTTGTGTTTCCGTAAGTTTTTTATATTGGAGCTATGGTCAAATGGTGACCGATTGTGACAAAATGGCTGGCTTGGCTGGCATTGACATAAGACTTCGTTGTGCTTAATTAAGTGGTTATATCTGTTATAGTTTTTAGTTTATTGGCATTTAAATGTATTTGAGGTGAAATTTAGGCTGTTTTCATAAGTTTTTTGTATGGGAGCTATGGCTAAGTGTAAACCGATTTTGATGGAATTTTATATGCTGCCTAGGGCTTATGTTAAACTTCTATATACCAATTTTATCATCATAGCTATTATAGTTTGTTATTTATTAGGTTATACGTGAGCTATAATCAAATGTTAACCGATTTTGCCCAATTTCCATAAGAAAATTTTCTCATGAAGAATATTTTTACTAAGTTTCAGTGAGCTAGCTCCTTTCGTTTAGGCGTTATCGTGATTTCAACAGACAGACAAACAGGCGGACGGACAGACAAACAGACGGTCATCGCTCAATAGTCTTAGAATTTCATAAGGATTCAGAATATATATCGCATTTGGTTTTTGAGTCAATATTAAGGAAATTACAAACGAAATGACAATCTCAATATACCGCCCATTCTTTTTTGGTGGGTATCAAAATAACGTCGTGCTCGATTTTGACAATTTTTTTACGGACAAAAGGGACCTCTAGATAAATCGAGTACGCTGAATTCAATGGTGCTTACCGTTTTTTTTTAGGTTAGCTCTAGTTTTCGAGATATAGCGTTATACAAAATGGAGGAGGTTGTGCAATAAATATTCGCATAACTCGAAAACTGTTTATTTTCTTGAACTACTTAAGTAAAAAAATCGAAATTCGGTAACAAAATTATCTTTAAGAAACACTAATTGTTTCTTTTTTTAGTCAACATATTGCAATTCTAACCTCATTTGGATTGGTTGGTGGACATATAACGCCGTCATCGTCGCTTTCATTTGATACTAGTAATGTGCTCGTTCCATAGTTTAAAAAGCTTTCTGTATCTGTCACCAGATTTCCTTGGTCATTCTTATAGGAGAAGATAGAATTGCCAAAACCATCCGTTTGGTGGTATAATTTACGCATTTCACTTCGACTCTTATAAATCTCTGATTCCCCAAACACATTTCTCTCCATTTCTTTCTTATTTCTTTGGAATAGGCGTTTCTCTTCCCTCATTTTCTCTCGATATCTTTCTAAAGTAACTACTGTCTGTAGACTTGCTTTGTATTCTGCATTTTTTATATACTTAGGATTTGCCGCTAGCCTTTTTGTCGAACCCAGGCTTGATATTTCGAAATTATCAACCCTCCTAAATTCGAAACACCCAATTTGTTTATTCTTATGGGAAACCGATCTGCCAGCTTACATTATCATTATTATTCAACACCTACATACGGGGGGTACTATTTAAGTATCGGGAATAGCAAATAACAAACATTTTTTTATTGAAATGGCTTTATTGGTTTTTGAACTATTCCAAATGATAATGAGCAGTTTTCCACTATTAATGAGACACCTTCAAAACATGGTTTTTGAACGCTTCAACTGATGTGTGAAAGCTCGCATTGTAATGATGGTGAATGATTGGTCTTCAGATGTAAGTTTTACAAATTTCTTCAAAGACTTCCGACCAATAAATGGTCTTGTATCACTCGGAATTGATAGTTCTACACATTATCCAATTGGCAGAGGAAACTGGTGACCATTTGCTTCGCTGTGCTTCTTTTACGAAATTTTTTTGTTGAATATAGGCTCATAAGCATATGTTTATCCAATATTACTTACCTGTCACGATTTTATACATGTCTTTTAAAGCACCTCATAAGCATATGTATATACCAATATTACTTACCTGTCACGATTTTATACATGTCTTTTAAAGCACCTTGGTCCAACTTTTTAATCATTTCCATGCTCTACTCGACGCGAGCCTTTTTTTCAGCGGTTGATAAAATTTGGGGTAACCAACGAGAACAGTTTTGCAAAATTTAATATATTGAAGTGGAACTAATGTGCAAAGAAGCTGTTGTCTCACAATATGTCAAACGATGTAAATAGTACACCTCGTACATATTTAACTTAAGGCAAGTTCATGACAATATAATCGGGAATAAAATAAATCACTTTTTTCCGGAAGGCCTTTAAAGGATATTATTTTTTATGGGTTTTCATCAAAAGCTTTAAAGTGAATTCTAGAGTTTCAAGTAGGTTTCGTCCAAGGAAGTAAAGCTTTGGATATGATTTATATTATAAAGTTTATGGCAATTTGCCAATTTAAATTGAATCTAAGAAGCTACAGCCGATTTTAGCTATTCCTCTTGATTAAATTTCATAATCAAAATTTTTCTTTTCAGAATTTTCCTGCACTTGCTCAAGCTTTTCAAAACCCACCTCTTCAATTATTTACGATACTCTGAAATCATCTATAACCTGCACCGATATATGCCAGCAAAATCTTAAGGAACCAACACCCCTAAATGAACTGATTTCTAAATATTGCTCAAAGAATGAAACGCAAAATCTTCCAAAATTAAATTGCAAATTTAAGTATATAAATCGTACTATGACCTCAACGAAAAGTCAAATTCTAAACGATTTTTCGCGAAGCATCGAAGTTACGCCCATCAACTGGCAATATGATGGATTATGTGATGATTGTAATGTGGAGTACAACTTTCAATATCAAGGCTATTGTATAGCTAATGGCTTAATGCGAACTTATTTGAGTTATAACTCATTTTGGCAAGCCACAAGTTCGAGTCAGCACTTTGGAGAATTAAAATTTGTGGCCTTCCTTTGTCTGGCTCTGCGCAATCAAACGGCCTGCCATCAATTGGCCAATTTATGTGTATTATCCCATTATGCTAATGACAAGAACTCTCCATGTAGTAAATTTTTATTAAATCAAGCCTCGGATGTTGTGTATCGTTATGGCGGAGGAGGAGGAGGTGGTAGTGGAGATGATTTTATGTCTACACAGCAAATGAAACCATTTTTATACTACAGCAAAGGTAAAGCTATGAAAGAGGATTTAAGTAAGCCTCTTAAAGGTTTAAAATATACCATGGATGATAAAAAGCCTTTAGTAAGTAAATATGTTTTTTGATAAATTTAAATTGAAATAAGTTATTTTTTTTAAATCTTTTAGCTCAATCATTTGAAATTCTTTGCCAATTCGTATAACTTAGATGGCTCCCTGCTGCGTTGGGGTTCTTTGAAATTGAATGACTTGAATTTATGCCCGCATTATGATCACAGCTGGAGTTTTGTTAATTTTTTAAGATTTGCTTACAAATATGATGTCATTGAGTGTTCCTTAACATTGGAAGATCTTATTGATTCGGCTCAACGTTATGCGAATAATCATTTTACAACATTATTTTTGAATTATACCCGCAATGATGTGGAAAGTGATGCAAATTTTTTGCAAACCATACCGATCTTAATAGAGGATCTAACGCTGGAGAATAAGGTATGATTAGGAAAACTGAAAATGTTTAATTTTAGTAATATGAAACCCTATCCAGAGCTGTAGTACATAAGTCAGAGGCAGTTGTTTTTTTTTTTAAGAATTTGCTTATAGAAGCCCAAATGCGGAAAGGGACACACAACTGTATTTGTTTTCGATGCCGTTTTCGATTCAATTTCGAAGATCTTTCAAAGTGAAATCGTTTTAATGTTCACAACTCGTTCTGGCTTTGACATTCTGGCCATACAAGTCCTGAAGGGCAATATGTTGTTGTTGTTGTAACAAAATCTTCTTTCTTGACTCCTAGTGGAGCATAGGGCCTCAACCATCCTTTTATATCGGACTCTATTGCAAGATGTTAGGCATACATCATTCCACGCTGCTTGTAACTCCGCACCAATTAACCTTCTCCACGTTCTAGCAGGTGCACCAACACGACGGCCGCTTCTTTGTAGATTCCAACGAAGCGCTTGTCAATGTTGGTATTTGGTTCGAAGTGTGTGGCCTATCCACCGCCATTTCCGTTGACATACCTCTGCGAAGGCAGGGATTTGGTTTGTCGCATTAAGTAGATCTTCATTTCTTATGCGATTCGGCCACCATATATTAAGAATTTGCCTTAAGCATTTGTTTGTAAAGGTTTGTAGTCGTTTATCAATGGCATTTGTGCGTTTCCATGTTTCGCAGCCGTAATACAGGGGGGTTACTGTGTATCCCTATTCGAAAATAAAACTATTCGAATTTGTATGCTTAAAACATTGTGTTTCGAAAATAATTTCTTTCGAATCGAGTTAGGCGGTAACCTCCCAGGATGGACTTGACATTCGAGTTGTATATTCGTAACTTAGTTGTTGTTGATATTTGCCGAGATTTCCAAATAGCTCGAAGAATGCCGAATGCAGATTTTGCCTTATTAATACGCGATTTAATATCCTCGTCTGCGCCGCCTTTTGTAGTTACCAAACTTCCCAGGTAATTAAAGGTCACATTGATATGTGTCAACGGATTTGCGCCATAGCCTCCGGTCATTATCTTTGTCTTGGAAATATTAATTTCTAGACCAGCTATACGAGATTCAGCAGTGATAGCGTTAGTATTCTATTGAAGGTGGCCAGAGCTTTGGCTTAGAAGACATACGTCATCGGTATATTCCAAGTCCTCAAGTTGTTTAAAGGATGCCCATTGAATACCGTGTCTCGATGACGAGGATAAAAAGTATAGGTGATAATATTGGTGTCGGTAATAACTTCTCTCGATTTATATCAAGCTTCCTCAGAGATAACAATATATGAGTTGTTGTAGATGGGATCTCATCAAACGAGTTCTAGCTAAATTCAGGGGTACCGCAAGGCTACGTATGAGAAACATACTCTATTTTTTAATTTTATAAAAGGCCTTCTACGTCAAACTTTTAATTCTATCTACTCTTTCGCAGATGATAGTAATATTTGCCATTCATATTCATTCAATCGTAGGCCAAGCCTTCTTGAGTTTGGCGCAATGAGACACAACATGAATGAATCATTTAACCGCGATTTAGAAACGATTTCAAAATGGGGTCGTGCGAATAGAGTTGATTTTAATGCGTGGAAAACTCAATGTTGTATGCCCTGACCTAGAATCCCACTCGGGCTGTTTACCGCATCTTCAACTAGGTTGCTCAGGTTTCCAGGAGGAGGTACCACGAGGAGCTGCGAGTAGGAATTGAATACAGTAATTACCTGTTAGCAGGAAACCCAGGCAACAACTGCATCCCATTTGCATCCTAGACTAGATTAAGAAAATTGTGTCGATGTTTTCTTTAATCTAGTGCTATACTGTCGTAGTCGAAGATACGACGGTTTTGAATTTCTAAAATTTGAATTTCTAAAAATGAATAACATTTTTCTCACTACAGCGTCTCCAAAAAGAGGAATGGCAATTGGTCAAAAGATTCCAACTGATACAATATCATCCTCGACATGGCTCGCTGGGAGCTAAAACGCCACCCCTCTATGAAGACTCACACAAACTTCATCTCTTCCGGTCACTTCGTTATGCTGAAAAAGTCGAACTTCACTATGACATCTATGAGAACAATCAAATCTCGGTACCGATTCTTAAGCTACACTATCGTCATATTGAATTAACCAATAATAGCACCCTTGACTCGAAATACAAATTTAAATTAATGATAACATTTGAAAGGATTGGTGAGACGGCCAAAGGAGAACTGGTTAATGAAATTGCCCTGCCATTGTCTTTATTGCTAGCCCTGGTAACAGCACTCTTCAAAGCTAATAATATACGCAAGAGACGTTCGACGTCTTATGCATCATCATCGTCTTCACCTCTAACAGCATCTTTACAAAATAATAATAACAATGAAGATTTTTGTCATTTCAACTTCTTTACCGAATTTCTATTGCATTTGATTTCCTATATGGCTTTGGCTTTTTTAATGTGCTTTCTTCTGTATGTCTTTATGAATTCTTTGTCGTTCCTAAGTCAAGATAATGTGGAGTTGACATTGCCAATTGTTAAGGATCAACGTTCGTTGGAATTGATAATATATGCAGCTTTGATTTTGAAGGTTAGTAAATATATACAATATTTTGTTTTTTGCTTAATTTTGCAATCAATTATAAATAATCTTCTTTTGTTCTCGTTTTGCCTTCGATGGATGATACTCTAAACATTCCTTGTCCTCGTTTTACAGTTGATTTATATATGCATTTACTTTTGGCGCTTATCACATTTTCATATCTTCTTTATTGATTGGGAACGTCCTCGTTGCGGCGATACGAATCATTTCAATTTGAAAAATAATCTTGAAACATCTTCTGTCTGTTCGAGTGTTCGTACATTCATTAGCGATTCAAATGTTTCGGCTTGGCGTAGCATTCTATTAGCCAACGAATGGATATATTTGAGTGGAAAACAAAAGACTTCGATGATTTTGCAGGGATTGGCAATGGTGGTGGCAGAAAGGGTAAGTTAAATATGATTAATTGGATTTGTTTGGTCTTGGTATCGGCCTACTTTACAAATATGGGCAAATCCGAAAAACATTAAACCAAGGACAAAATTTTAAAACTGTCAAAATCACGTATTTGTGTTTATGGAAAAATTAACCATATATTGATCCTTTAGTATATATAATGGATACAATTTTTGATTGCTCCCTTAGTGAATGGCAGGGATTTATTTGCACCCATCTCGAATTTTTGTACATTTTTTAAAATAATAGGTATTTTAAAAGTTCATAAAAATCGCAAGAACATCCATATAGGTATCAAGTTTCAATAGGGACTCAAAGCCTGTTTAATTTTATAAAATTAGATGTAAAAAACTCCATTAAAAGTATTTGACGTCAAGTAAAAAAGGGCTCACAGTGTGTAGCGTCCGTCACAGAAATAAAGGTTTTTTAATTTGACTAGTGCAATTTTTCTTTTTTCTCCAATTGAACTTGGTTCGTAAAGAGAACTTATAGTATGCTTTACATTAGGCTACAAATATATAGATGTTAATATAGCATTTTGCAGAATAAAATGAATAGAAAAGAGTGTAGCGTCCGTCACAGTATATATTTTTTACAAAATGATATTTATTAAATACCAAATTTACAAACACATGTATGTCTTATTCATAAAGCAATATATCCACAGATTAAATTTAAGGTATTAGTTGTTAAAAAAGTGGGGCAAATTTGATGCTTTCGAAATTTAATATTTTTTTTGATTTTTGGGACACTCTAACAGCTAGCAGCTGCATTCTTACGACGAAAAATAAGATGTAAAAAGTGTAAAACTTGAAATAAATATACAAGGTGGTGCAAAAATAATCTTCCGATGTTTTTTTTGGCTGTAATTAAAAAAAATGAAAGACTTTGATTCTTCTTGTGGATTATTTTTATTTGGTCTTTTAATTTTTTTTACATCAAGTCGAGAATATGATGTCATGTAAATGGTCGCCGCCGCAGTTGATTGTCATTTGAGCCCTTTTATGGCATTTTCCATCACTTTGGGCAAAATTTCCGACGATAGGTCTTCACATTCTTCAAATCAGGCGATCTTGCTGACCAGTGCAAATCGCCAAAATGGGAGATTAGGCGCCCGGGAAATGCATCCTTCAGCATATCAGTTGTGGCACGTGCAGTGTGTGCCGTTGCACCGTCCTGTTGGAACCACATGTTTTCCAATCCTCAAGTTGCGGCAAAAAAACCCGTTAATCATTGCTCTGTAGCGCTCACCATTCACAGTAACCGTTTGGCCCGCTACGTCTTCGAAGAAAAAAGGCCCGATGACTTCTCCAGCGAAAACAGCACACCATACAGTGACTTTGAGCAGGTGTAATGGCTCTTCGAGGGTTACACGCGGATTTTCAGTGCTCCAGAAGCGTAAATTTTGCTTATTTACGTACCTGCTAAGGTGGAAATGGAAGAGGAAGATGAAAAATCATCTTCCTCTTGGTGGTCCTCGACTACAGCAGCAATATTCTCTGCAGAACGGCTACTCCGGGGCATCTCTTGTTGTGCCAGTCTCTTCGAGTCGAGCGGCTAAACGTCGCAGTCTTTCACCAGTAGGCGTTGGACGGGCAGGAAATCTGCGACGAAATTCACGTTGTGCCAAAGTCACCGACCGATTATTGGTCAAATAAATAGTCACCAATATTCCGCGTTCTGGAGCAGTGTAGCGTAACATTGTTTATTAACGTGTATTTCGCAAGTGTTTACTACACAAATGTCAAATTGACATTAGGGGCCAATCGCAAAATTTATAGCATTTTCTGATAGGAGGATTACTTTTGCGCCACCTTGCATGTATGTAGCCGTTTTGTGAAATATTAAATTGTGCCCAAAAATCGCATTGAAATTTGGGAACAAATAAAACCATTATTTTCACTGATTAACGAATGCTTAATACAAATAAGAAATATGAATTTTTTCCTAATAAAAAACATTCAAGTAAAAACTGTATCGTCCGTCACGTAGCGTCCGCAACAGTTCATTTATGGAAACTTAAAAATATTTTTTAAAAGCTGTTTAGTAATCCTCTGATTTTCCTATATCTTTAATGTATTTACAATTTGTTTATTACTATGACCGATTTGATGAAAATTACAGAAACACGTATTGAAAAAAAAGTCACTTCCATTTTTTGTAGCGTCCGTCACAGCACTTTAAAAGCGAATATCTTTTTCCTCCAAAAGAGGTATGTAAATTAACAAATGCCATTCGATAGCACAATCAATGGACTAATATTATCGAAAATCTGTGCAAAGATATCTAATGTAGAACGACAATGGCATACATTTAAGTACAACAAAATCCGTAGAAATGTATCGTCCGTCATGCTGGATTTGCCCATATATGATTTCTATACCGAAGAGGAGTTCCAAACTAATTATATCTTTCACCACCATAAGTTTGTAACCCATAGAAATATTGGTCTGAGACCAATATAGTTAGAATCACCCTGAGTCGATTTAACGATGTACCTCCGTCCGTTAGACGAAACATGCAGGATTCAATTTTTAAGATATTTTATTTTAAAGCAAAAAGTTTTTTTCGGCAGTAATGGTCCATACTAATGGTCCCATACTATTGAAATTGATCAAAATCGGTCTATAATTTCTGACACCTCCCATAGGTCTCACTTTACGGAATAAAGATTTTGGCCACAATGTTATTGTCTATGTATACATACAAAATTCACTGTAAAAAATTTCTTTAAAATCGATCCATATTTGACCATATTTCCCATACAAACCCTTCGGTCAAAAGTTACAAAATGAGTCGAAAATCACAAGCACACATAATTTTTGTAAAAACTAAAGGGTGTCCCAACTAGAACGCAATTTTTAAATTTTAAATAAAACACAGATATTAAACAAAAAATCGTGAAACTTTATTATATCGCAAAGTAGACAGAATGAGCTTATGTATGGAACAAGATATCGTGCAGATGGCCGCCGCGGCTTTGCTGGCACACACGCGATCTTTTAATGAAATTTTCAATGACCTTTTTGCAGAAATGCTGAGGTATTTCATTAATTTAGCGTTAAATTTCCTCTTTTAAGGCTTGAGTGGTCGTCGTCTTATTCGCGAAAACCATCGACTTCAAAAACCCCAAAGAAAAAATCTGAAGGTGTTAAATTGCACGATCTAGGCGGCCAATTCTGGTCTCCAAAATGCGAAATAACACGACCAGGAAATAACTGATGTAGCAATTGAATTGTTTCTCTGGCTGTATGACATGTGGCGCCGCCTTGTTGAAACCACATGCCTCCACTTTTATTTTTTCAATTATAGGAAAGAAAAAACTGATTATCATTTCACGATACCGAACACCATTGACTGTTTGTGCTTCTTCTTCTTCTGTTATCCTTGACTCCCAGTGGAGCATAGAGCCTCACTGTTTGTGCTTGACCTGCCTCATTTTCATAAAAAAAGGTTCAATGATTCCTCCAGCCCAAAAACCACACCACACGGTGACACGTTGAGGATGCATTTGCTTCTCGTGAATTACTTAAGGATTTTCCTAACCCAAATGCGACAATTCTGCCTATTGACGAAGCCATCAAGATGGAAATGGGCTTCGTCACTGAAGAATGCAAAATCAGCATTTTCATGTTGTCTCTCCAATACTCAATTAACGAACTCCCTTCGCTGTCCATGGTCATCTGGTTCAGTTCCTGAGTCGATTGAACTTTGAAGATGAAGTCAATTGAACTTTGTATGCATGAAGATGCAAATCTTTCATTAAAATTCGCTGCATAGTGGATTTGGAGAGACCAATTTGCTGAGCTCGGTGCCGAATTGAGGTGGATGGAGTTTGAGCGACATCATCACGTACAGCTGCGTCATTTTCGGTCGATCGACCTGGTCGAAGGCGCGTTGTTATCTTTACATCACTAACAGACCCAGTTTCGGCAAATTTATCCATTAATCTCTTTACAGTTGACTCTTTTGGAGCATTATTGTGATCCCAAATTGATTGCAATTTGCGAACTGTGGCCGCAAAACTTTCACCATTTTGGTAAAACAATTTCACAATGAGAATGCGTTGTTCACTCGTGTAGCGCCCCATTTTTACCAACCTCGTACCTTCTACTAGCAAACAATAACAATTGTTCAAATGTCAAACAATGACACTTGGAATCTCGCCAAATTTAAAAATTATTTATAACTAATGTTTATTTTCAGCTCCTCAATATTGATACCATAAGTCAAGGCGATACTACTTTAAAAATTTTCTACACATCCCTTCTCTACATTTTAATCTACATATGCCAATATGTGGTTTTAAGTCAAATACTCACACGCATCTCCGGAAATCCCATACAAAAATACATCGAACACTGTTCGTTGGCAAACATTTCCATCTTCACTCTAATCGAACCCTCTTTTGGCTTCTACATACATGGACGTTCACCGCATGGTTTTGCTGATTCCGATATGACCACAATGATCATGCAGCTGCAACGTGAAACACATAGTATTTGTGGGCGACGTGGCCTGTTAAGTGATACGGATCAGTGTTATGTAATAATGCCACCAAAAAACTTAAGTAATTATTTCGATAAGCTTCTGTTGCCCTATCAGAGATCTATGATGGGGGGAGTTGCGGGAAGTGGTGGTGGTGTGGGAGGTGTTCATTTTCAAAAGGAACTTAATACGGTTGAGGGTAATTTGGAGAAGTCTGCTTTGGCTTATTGCAGTGTGAATCGTTTCTTTTGTGCTTTTATAGATCATGTAAGTTTTAAAAGGGAAATTTTGAACTGTATTTTAAAATTCTTTCCTTTTTTAGGGTATTAAGGATATGGACTATATTATTAAGGAAAAAACGATTTTGGAACGTTTATTGGACTGTGAATTTGAAAATTATTTGACTGAAAGTGAGTATATTTTTAAGACGCCATCTATATTTGAAATCATACTATTCTGCATCAATATTGTATTAAAATATAATAGAATGTTTCAAAATGATCAATCAGTGTCAATTTAACATTAAATCGAGGTTAATTTAATAGAATATAGTTTAAAATTGGACATTTAAAGAAATATTGGTCACATTCGTGTTTAAAATGATACCATTTAAGTTGTAAATTAAAAGTATATGTGGTATTTATATAACTCAAGCGGCTGACGATTGAGTGAAATTTACATGTATTTTGTTTTTGTTACAATAACAAAACACATGTAAATTTCACTCAATCGTCAGCCGCTTGAGTTATATAAACCCCACAATAGTATCAACATCGTTTGTGTTCAAATTGACTACCGATTCGTGTTTATTCAACATTACATCGATGTGGACTTATAATAACATATAAACGATGTTGTATGTGTTAAACATTAATATGCATAGACAAATTGACTTTATTCGTGTTCAAAATTATCCTAACTGTTCTCAAAACGGCAACACTCCGTATCAATTGTGTACCAATAACTCCCAATTCCAATTAGCAGCCGTTTTTTTCGGATCCATTACAGTTGCGCTGTATAAGTACAAGAGACCAATTCGAAAACAATGGAGATACGGTGTCCTCGTCTCATGATACGCAAGAGACTCAAAAGGATCCAGATACTGACTTGTATGTGATTTTGAGATTCTGTTTTTACTACCTGCGGTAGTAAGATGGGTGATGTAGGGGTAGTAAGGTAGTAAGGTGGGTGATGTAGGGGATGATACCAGGCAATAGTTCTGATTGCTCTTAACTTGCAAAGCCTAGACTTATCTTGGCTATCCTTCATCTCACTGTGCCCTGAAATTCCTGTAAAAAGACGGTATACTTCTACATTGATGTATCTTGACTCAAATAGAATGCAGCTGTTGCCTGGCGTCTCCAGCTAACAGGTAAGAACTGTATCCAATTCCTACTCCAACCTCTTCGTGATACGTCCTGTTAACCTGAGCAACCTAGATGCGGTAAACAACTCGTGTGGGATTCTAGGTTGGGGATACTTTGAGAAGGAGTTGTCTTGGAGCCAGTCTTGGAGCGATTCCAGGTCTAAGGGTCTAAGATAATTGTACTTGCTGAAGTACGAAACTGAAGCGTCTGTTTAACATGCTAGTTGCGGCTGCAAGCGGGTGTCTGTCTCGGATTGTGCGGTTCGCTATACAATATGTTAAAAGAGGTATACTTCTATATTGATGCCTCTTGACTCATTCAATATTTATGTAGGCTACGTGGCGTACTCTAACTCCCTAAGTTTGAGTTCGAGATACTCAGTAGTTTAAAATATCTCAGCTGTTCAAGATGACTCAGCTGTTCGATATGAGTCAGGAGTTCGAGATGAATCTGCAGTTTAAGATGACTTAACAGTTCATGATTTTTATGTTGACTAAGCAGTTTACGATGACTAAGCGATGACTGAGCAGTTCATGATGACTTAGTAGTTTTTGATGACTAAGGAGTTCGAAATAAATCAGCAGATTGAGATGACTTGACGTTCGAGCAGTTGGAGATGACTTTGTGATAACAACATTTCAGTATACTTCTGTTTGTACTAGGATACAGGGCCATACCGGGGAACTATAGAGCAGACGAGTAAGCAAGCATGGGACTAGTTTAGAAATGTATAAGTACCTTGAAGTACATACCTGTTACTTTCTGAACCAGAAAGCTGAACATCATAAAAAGGTCGAACAATGGTCACGGTCACAACCCAATCAGCACCGTGTTAGGATTGACAGTACCATTGTTTGAAAAAATTATACTTATATGGCTCTCGACTCGGACATACAGGTAAACATCATATAAAGGTCACCGCAGGTCGAACAGGCTCTTAAGAAGTAGCAAGAGTATTCAAACTGGCACTAACTCTCTCGATTCTGTTTTTTGCCTGTAACCATCTTATAAGGGTTTCGAGCCAAAGGGACATACTTGGAAACTGTAGGGCAGACTAGTTAGCAAGATTTGGTCAAGAATGTATTCATTTCAGACATATGACTCTGTTTTCACAGGTTACTCTCACTATCAACCGTCAATGTATACTTATAGGTTGCGGTGACTTTTGCAAGATCTGTGACAAGAAAAAATACCTTGTTGTACAGCAGGGGACTAACTCTGGGTTCAATTTTTTTTGAAAACCTAGGCTACCTAGCTGGTCGCTTGCTTTTAAAAACGATTCAGATGATTCGACGGTGATATGTTTTTTTGGTAGCTAATTTTTGACACAATCTAAATAAGTCTGCCACTGAAAACTAGGTTATGTTTTCTGAGACTGACTAAAGTTTAAATACAATATCTAAAGACAACTGTTTGATATTCAACAAAATTCTCGTATATATAAAACTTTATGCTAATTTCTAAGATTTTATCATTATAATTTCGTTCATATACCTCTTTCATTTCTTTTTTATTTTCAGACAAGGGCACGTTTTACATCGATACACGTTTTTCCTTTACCCAAATGTTTCTTTATGGCAACGAACTGCAATTGTTTGTATTGGAATTTCTGTTGCTGTTGGCCGTCTACTTAATCTTTTCAAATCTTTTGGCAGCTGTTATTGCCGTCTGTATTTTTGGCAAGGTAAACTAAAATATACATGAATTTATAATGTCAAATTTTAAAGAAACTTGAATATAATTACTAATTAGTAAATCTCGATTTCTTTCTTTTATAGATTTTCCAATCATTTTATCGCTATGCGGTAAAAGAGAATATCTCCAATAAGACTTTAATCGATAAACGCTTTTTGATGTAAAATTTATATTAAATATTTATATCTAATTAAGGACTTTTAACTAATATTTGCATAATAAAATATTTTACTATTTTCAGAATTTATTCAAAGATCTTAGTTTTTTTTTTTATCAGACGTAAAAAATTATACAAGGTAGGTTCAATAAATCCATGACTTTTTGAATGAAACTTAGGTTTTTATACATACAATTTATTTGCTTTTCATCATAGTCTAATTTGAGTTATATGTAAATGTTTAGTCCAACGTATCCGCATTTTTTTAACCCTTCCGAAAATTATGATTCCGCGAGATTTCGTCGTTAAAGTTGGATTGACTATTAGCCTATCAGTGTTATTTGTTGAAGCAAATGTAATCCCAAAAATGATCGCTATGACAATATTAGCTCACAAACCCACATTTGCCTTTTTTAATGTCGATTCGCGACGAGAAACCCACTCACTCTTTAGTCGAATTTGAGTTATATGTAAATGTTTAGTCCAACGTATCCGCATTTTTTTAACCCTTCCGAAAATTATGATTCCGCGAGATTTCGTCGTTAAAGTTGGATTGACTATTAGCCTATCAGTGTTATTTGTTGAAGCAAAGGTAATCCCAAAAATGATCGCTATGACAATATTAGCTCACAAACCCACATTTTCCTTTTTTAATGTCGATTCGCGACGAGAAACCCACTCACTCTTTGGTCTGCGTTGGTTCGAGTTTTGTCCACCAACGGTTCTAAATTCTTCCATATTGTAGTTGACATCGCTAAACTTTGATTATGTGATTATTAAAGTCTTGCGCTTGCCGAGAGTTTTCTCATAAACAAGTAATCATTCAAAATATAAACCACTAGATTTCGTAGAGGATGATCTAAGGCAGATTTACTGGTATGTATTCCTATCAGAAAAATGGTGCCTTTCCATTCGCCATTTTGGCGAAAGTGAAGTTGTGCCTGTGGTACGGTGCATTTTTATGAAGACTTGTTGCTTTTGGTGTCCGTAATACCTTCTCTAGATTTATATCGATCTCATCAAACGAGTTCAAGATCAATTGAAAAAAATTGAAAAACAGTAACATTTTCCATTCGTATTCATTTAAAACAAGTAAGAAAGCGCTTTAATCGGTCTAGCCCGACCATACGATACCCTTCACCACTAAGGTCAAAGGTGTTATTTTTCCTGTATAAAGACAAATATTTGCTAAATTTTGCCATCATACAAACATTTTCTTAAAACTTATATATTTAAGCTGTTTCCGTCATTTGGACTTATATGAGAGCTAGGGTCAAATGTGCGCCGACTATCTCGAAATTTGGCAAATTGATTACAGTTGTTACAAAAATTATGTATGCAAAAAATAGACTCAAAATTTTCATTATCTTTAGGTTTACGAGCGTTTTAGTGATTTTTTTGTCTCATTTAGTGCGTTTTTAAAGAAGAGTTTGTATGGGAGCTATGGTCAAATGTGGACCGATTTCAACGAAATTTGGTACAGTGATTTTAGTTTACATAAGCAGTTCTTGTTTTAAATTTCATGAAAAAATTTTGATATTTGTGGCCAATATATCAATTCCGGGAAGTGGGGCCTATGGGAGGTACCATAAATAATGGACTGATTTTGACTTATTTCAATAGCCATGGTCCCATTATCAAAAAAATGATCTGTGCCAAATTTCATTAAATTATCTTTAGAATTGTGACCTGTAGTTTGATTACAAGGTTTACATGGGGGTCCAGCCAGCCAGCCAGACGGACGGATGGACGGACATCGCTAAATCGACTCAGAAAGTGATTCTAAGCCTATTGGTATACTAAAAGGTGGGTCTAAGCCAAATATTTCTATGTGTTACATACATCAGCACAAACTTATAATACCCTTTCACCTATGGTGGTGAAGGGTATAAATATACCGTATCTTCCACATATTGTGGCTTTGAGAATGAATGCATTATTAAAACGCAATCTCGAAACCATTTCCAAATGGAGTCGTGTAAATAAAGTCAACCTACGGTGTAAAAATTCAGGAAAATTCCTGATGTTGCGGGTATGAGAATTCAATGTGATGTCCGTTGGACTAAGCACATCTTTTAAGTGTTGAAAGAGGCATTCAAGTCACTCGGTTTTCTAAAATGATGTAAGAGTTACTTCACTTTAGCTAATCTCTTTAAAATCTACACCACCTATATCTCATCAAAAATGCAATACAACTCTCATGTATGGTTCGGTCAAAGACTTTTTTAAGCTTCTCGATCGCGTACTGGGGAGGGCGAAAGCGCACTATGGTATTTCTGCTGCAAAAAGCCATTTTTTGGCCACCATATCTGAAAAACCTAATGATGCAGTTCTATAGAGAAGAGTCTAGGATTGAGGATCAATAATTGTTTAAAAAAAAAAAGTTATATTATGTGTTATCAAAAAAGTACTGAAATGTGCTTAATATTCTATTGTAAAACGAAAAGTGATGAAATTTTTCATTAAACTCAGTAGCTCATGCTTCGAATATAGTTTAACAGCTCTAACCTTGATGTCGATTTAATTAAGATACAGAACCTTGACTTAAGTCTGCAGAAGAAAATTACTTAATCCCGTATAGGAGATTTCAGAAAATCAAAAAAGCTTTACAAAATTCAGTGTTTTCATTTGTCTTTGGACAAAAGCTAAGTTGTCTCGGTTTTGCTCGATACTCCCACCATGATCACATGAAAGGCGAAAAAAATAACCGAAATTTACCGATCGTAGAAAAAAGTTCAAAATTTTTTGAAAAAAAAACACTTAAATTATTACGCAGATACCCCTAGGATTTCAACCAAAATTAGTAGAACCCTTTTTTGGGTCAACTAATAGACGTGTGACAAATTTAATCAATTTCTGTTGAGAATTGCGGCTTATATATTGAGAAAGTACCTGGTTGACCGAGCCTTGCTCGGAGCTTTATGATAAGCATTTTGAGGCAAATTTTAAAGTTTTTATATATTTTATTTTATAAAGTTTATTTTGTCCGACCAACACATAATTCGCATAGTTTACAGTTTAACTCATTTTAATAATTTTGGAAATTATTCATACCAACAGAAACCTCCGTCGACTCATGCGCAACAACTTTGCTAAAGACTATAGTCTGATCAAATGCCCAGTTTACGATTTAATTCATTTTGAGTAGTTTTAAGTGGCGCCACCTGAAGTTGTTCATACCATATAAGAAACCTTTGTCTGCTTATTCGTAACAACTTTGCTTATGATTATAACATGATCAAATGCACAGTTTACGATTTAATTCACTTTGAGTAATTTTCTGTAGTGCCACCTGTCGGACTTTGCTCATTCCAATTCATAAACCTTCTTCGTCTTATCCGTAACAACTTTGCTGAAGATTATAGCATGATTAAATGTACAGCTTACGATTAAATTGACTTTGAGTTAATTTCAGTGGCGCCACCTGTCGAAATTTCTTCATACCAACTAAGGAACCTTCGTCGGATCATGTGCAACAACTTTGCTAAAGATTGTAGCATGATTAAATGTACAGATTACGATTAAATTGACTGTGAGTAAGTTTCTGTAGCGCCACCTGTCGGAAATTATTCATACCAACTAAAAAGCCTTCGCCGGCTCATGCGCTACAACTTTGCTAAAGATCATAGCATGATCAAATGTACAGTTTACGATTTTATTAATTTTTAGTAATTTTCAGTGGCGCCATCTGTCGGAAATTCGTCTTATCAACTTTAAAACCTTCGCCGGCTTATCCGCAACATCTTCGCTGAAGAGCATAACACAATCAAATTCACAGTTTACTATTCTATAAAGAACATACATACAGACAAACATTCATTTGTTTAAAATAATACTAATTTTTCCCCCTTTTTATTCCCTAATTTCTAAAAGTTCCATATGCATATTTGGTACTTTTTTGGTGCCAATTGAATTCGGTACATTTTTTTTTAAACGCATTTAATATAATTTATAATGTTCCTATTCATATTACTTTGGAGATGTTAAGTTATCATTTTATCCCTTTTTTACCCATTTCGGCTCCAAAATCAAAAAAGTACCAAATGCGTGTTTCATGTTTCGTTTACATCTATTAATTGCAGTACAAAGTTTCTTTTTATATTCCTTAGTTTAAAATATAAGAGTGGGTTAAAAAGGTACCAAAAAAACTATTTTCACCCTTTTTTACCCCTTATCGGACATAGTTTCAAAAAAGTACCAAACACCTGTCCGTTTATTTTCATAGCTGTTTAAAACGTAATTTAAATTTTGTTTCTATACCTATTACTTAAGGAGATACAGCGTTTTCGATTTTTTCCCCTTTTTACCCGTTTTTACCCACTTAGAGGCAAAGGTTCCAAAAGTCCCTTCTTCTTCGACCTATACATCAAAAAAGATACCCACTGTCCAAATTTTATCAAAATCGTTAGAGCCGTTTTCGAGATTGTCATTCTATATATATATATATATATATATATATATATATATATATATATATATATATATATATATATATATATATATATATATATATATATATACAATTATTGCTCGTTTAAGAATATAAGATAAGATAAGTGACAAAATGGGGGCCCAAAGCAGGTACCCCAAGGAGTGAACGGATTTCAAAAATAAGTGAAACAAGTTAAAAAGTGCTATATTCGGTCAATCCATTTAATATAATCAATTTAATATAATTTTTCCAAAAATTCTAAAAAAAGACCGTTAAGATAACAAAGTTTTGAGAAGATTTGTGTAAAAAAATCTGAGCAAAATCGGTCTAATATTTAAAATTTTAAGTTTTTAGCTCAAATATCGTCTAAATTAAAAGAAATATCATATATCTAGAGCAAGGTTTTTTATAGGTCTTGACCTACAGAATACGTACATATCGTCACCTGAAATGCAAAAGGGTGTAACTAATAAAATATTTTAATTGATTTTTTGATTGATTATGACACAGCAACCCAAAATACATCTAGCATTTGGTGTACGATCAAAAACAGCGATTTTATTCACTAAAAACCAAAGGTTTAAAATGTTGCTCAAAATTTGTATTGGTTTCAGTTAAGCCCTTTTGTTTTTTCGTAATAACTTAAAAATTACTCGTTTTTCATCATTTAAGTTCTCATGAATGTCTTTGCTGTTGCACTGTTGACCCAATTCCAAAATTTGGATTTCATGTTCCTTGCAGAAGTGGCAGTCCTTGGTCGGAATCCTAAGATTTCCGAGTCGTTCCGGCACGAAGAACCGACTGCCGCGGCATGCCGTGGGAACGGTTTAAAAATCATAACGTTTTTTGCTTCTCCTGTAAAAAAAACTAGAAATGTAGTTACGCCCTTTTGCATTTTATGTGACGAAATATTTTAATCAAAAAATTTGTTTTATCA
The DNA here is from genome assembly GCA_933228675.1 of Stomorhina lunata. Classification (NCBI taxonomy): domain Eukaryota; kingdom Metazoa; phylum Arthropoda; class Insecta; order Diptera; family Rhiniidae; genus Stomorhina; species Stomorhina lunata. The sequence continues at coordinate 35,626,235 of OW121740.1, read as the reverse complement.
AATATTTTTCTATAGAAAATGTTTTTATCAAAAAATTGTCTATAGAAAATGTTTTTATTAAAAATTTTTCTATAGAAAATGTTTTTATCAAAAATGTTTCTATAGAAAATTTTTTAATCAAAAATTTTTCTATAGAAAATTATTTTATCTATAGAAATATTTTTTCAAACATGTTTCAATAGAAATTTTGTTCAAGCATGTTTCAATAGAAATTTTTTTATCGAAAATTTTTCTATAAAATTTTTTTTTTTCAAAAATTTTTCTATAAAAAATTTTTTTTCAAAAATTTTTCTATAGAAAATTTTTTTTCGAAATTTTTTCTATAGAAAATTATTTTATCTATAGAAATATTTTTTCAAACATGTTTCAATAGAAATTTTTTTATCGAAAATTTTTCTATAAAAATTTTTTTTTCAAAAATTTTTCTATAAATTTTTTTTTTTAAAAATTTTTCTATAGAAAATTTTTTTTCGAAATTTTTTCTATAGAAAATTATTTTATCTATAGAAATATTTTTTCAAACATGTTTCAATAGAAATTTTTTTCAAGCATGTTTCAATAGAAATTTTTTTATCGAAAATTTTTCTATAAAAATTTTTTTTTCAAAAATTTTTCTATAGAAAATTTTTTTATCCAAAATTTTTCTATAGAAAATTTTTTTATCGAAATTTTTCTATAGAAAATTATTTTATCTATAGAAATATTTTTCAAACATGTTTCAATAGAAATTTTTTTCAAGCATGTTTCAATAGAAATTTTTTTATCGAAAATTTTTCTATAAAAATTTTTTTTTCAAAAATTTTTCTATAAAAAATTTTTTTCAAAAATTTTTCTATAGAAAATTTTTTTTCGAAATTTTTTCTATAGAAAATTATTTTATCTATAGAAATATTTTTTCAAACATGTTTCAATAGAAATTTTTTTCAAGCATGTTTCAATAGAAATTTTTTTATCGAAAATTTTTCTATAAAAATTTTTTTTTCAAAAATTTTTCTATAGAAAATTTTTTTATCCAAAATTTTTCTATAGAAAATTTTTTTATCGAAATTTTTCTATAGAAAATTATTTTATCTATAGAAATATTTTTTCAAACATGTTTCAATAGAAATTTTTTTCAAGCATGTTTCAATAGAAATTTTTTTATCGAAAATTTTTCTATAAAAAATTTTTTTTCAAAAATTTTTCTATAGAAAATTTTTTTATCCAAAATTTTTCTATAGAAAATTTTTTTATCGAAATTTTTCTATAGAAAATTATTTTATCTATAGAAATATTTTTTCAAACATGTTTCAATAGAAATTTTTTTTATCGAAAATTTTTCTATAAAAATTTTTTTTTCAAAAATTTTTCTATAAAAAATTTTTTTTCAAAAATTTTTCTATAGAAAATTTTTTTTCCAAATTTTTTCTATAGAAAATTATTTTATCTATAGAAATATTTTTTCAAACATGTTTCAATAGAAATTTTTTTCAAGCATGTTTCAATAGAAATTTTTTTATCGAAAATTTTTCTATAAAAATTTTTTTTTCAAAAATTTTTCTATAGAAAATTTTTTTATCCAAAATTTTTCTATAGAAAATTTTTTTATCGAAATTTTTCTATAGAAAATTATTTTATCTATAGAAATATTTTTTCAAACATGTTTCAATAGAAATTTTTTTATCGAAAATTTTTCTATAAAAAATTTTTTTCAAAAATTTTTCTAAGAAAATTTTTTCATCCAAAATTTTTCTATAGAAAATTTTTTTATCGAAAGTTTTTTAGAAAATTTTTCGATAGAATATTGAGAAAAATTTTTGTAGAAAAATATTGTTTATTTTCTATAAAAAATTATTTTTATCGAAAAATTTTTGATCAAAAATGTTTCTATAAAAAAGATTTGTATCGAAAAATATCTAAAAAGTATTTTTTATTCAAAAAATCTGAAATTGTTGAATATTAGAATTTATTTCTATTAATTCGTTTACATTAATTTTATACAATGTATAAAAAAATTAATAGTGTCGTGGCAACAATGCTTTTAATACTTATTTTCACGGGTTTCATTAATGATCGTGGTATTTACGAAAATTACCAAAAGTCATCGGCTTCTGGTGGTATGGGCAGCCTACGCCTGTTTATAATTGACAAAGGCAACTGAGGTTCTGTTATCGGTTATCAGTTTCAATACGTAATGTCATTTTGCAATTGGCAACACAATTAATGTTATGTTTACAATACACAATTAGCCATTAGTATTGGCCGTTCCCGTAATATTAATACAAACCCTCGTATATTTTGTATACTTTCCTTTAATAAATTCTAATTAAGAAAACTAATGTTTTTTTTATTGATTTTTTACATGTAATACGAAGTTTATTTATAAGATAATATTTATATGATTTTTTTTGTTTGTTGATTTATTTATAATTAAACTTATGATATTAAATAATAATTAAAAAAATACATTTTACATACAAATTTATTTTCTCTTGTTTTTTTTTCTGTTACTTTATAGCATAATTATAATAATAATTATAATAATATAATAATAATTATAATAATAATAAAAATAAATGTATAAAAAATAAAACAAATTCAATTTTAAAGATAAAATAATAAAATTTATCATAATTTTTTAATAAGGATTAAAAAAAAGCACTAAATGCTAAAAGAGAAAAAGGGAAAATTATTAAAATAAAAAAAAAAAAAATATTTTTAGATATTTTTTTTTTTTTTTTTTTGTAATTACTAAATCAAAAAATTGTTTTTTAATTTTAATATTTTTAAAGATTTGAGTTTCTTAAAGAAGATTTTTTGTAATGGATTTTATTTTTATGGTTTATTTTTATAAATTTTTGTGGAGTTTTTCGTGTTTTAAGTGTTAATTTTAGGTTATTTTAAACATTTATTTTTTTTATTTTGTTAAGAATATAATTTGTTATTTCTCTGTAATTGTTTTGGATTTTAAATATTTTTACTGCTAGAAAACATTTAAAAATTTCTATTCAAATGATTTTTAGGTTAAGTTTTGGTTTATTTTTTATTTTTGTTGATATATTATTCATTTTATACTATTAATTGTTGTAGTTTTAATAATTTTTCAATTTCAGTTGAGAAAAATTAGTTTGTTTTTTTTATTTTTAATAATTTTAAGTTAATGATTTTCAGTTTTATAATTTTTTAATCTTTTGAGGGTTTATATTTTAAGGTTATGTTAATGTTTTATGATTTTGTTCTATGAAATTTTAGTTTTTTTTATTTTGTCTGAGTAAAATTTTTAGTTGTTTTCTATTTTCTATTTTTTTTTTTATAGTTTTATAATAAATATTTAATAGTTTATATTTTCATTTTGCATTTCTTTGTTTTTCGTTATCCTTGAAATTCCTGTCAATTTTAGTTTTCATTTCATTATCCTCTAATATTAACTTTTATTATAGTACATTTACGTAATTTTGTTTTAATTAACTTAGAAATTCCTTTTATATCAGAATTTCTTTAATTAATGTATAAAAGCCATAAATTCTAATGCTTTTATTTATAATTTAATTTTGTATTTTTTTATAATTTAATTGTGTCAAAGTTTTTTTTTTTAAATCTATTTTTTTGTTTAATCTCTCTACTTTCTAAATATTTAATTGTATTCATTAAAATTAATTCATACACAACAACAATACTTGTTTAATTAATATTTTTTGGATTATTTACTTCTTTTATTTTTTTGTCACTACTTTCTATATCTTTTTTTTAATTTTATTTTATAAAAAAATTGGAGTTTCTTGTTGATATTTATGAGAAAAGAAAAATTTATAGGTTTTTTTTTATGATTTTAAAAAATTGTGGTTTAAATCATATTCTTCATAACTTAAGGGGTTAAAGAGTTATTCGATGTACAAACTAGGTCTTCAAATTCGAGAGACCTTTCTTTTGCATTGCATTACTCGGTAACCCCCCCTAAATTTTCAAATACATAAGTTAAAAATATTAGAAAATTTGCTGTAATTTTGAAATAACTAATTCATATTTATTAAATAATATTCATTTCCAGAAAACTTGTTTCAAAATATTTATAAAGTCTCCCATAACTAGATTAAAGAAGGAAAAGCGGGCAACACTGGTATACGATTTGAATAGCTACAGAATGGCCCTCCAACTTTTTTTGTTTGAAAACAATCGAGCATGTGCTGGAAATCGAGCGTTTTCAAATCGTTCGATTTCTGATATATTTTTGAGATAACTTCGCCTATTTCCACAAAAAAATTCAAACCAAATGAAAGATAAGATATCAGTCAAAAGGATTAAAGCCCAAATTTTCATTTGTTTTAGGGAAATAACCGATAATTATCTCAAAAATATATCAGAAATCGAACGATTTGAAAACGCTCGATTTCCAGCACATACCGGAATAGTGGATTACACTACGAAACATTTTTTTGAACAAACGAATCTGATACCCAATCTTTATGTAATTGTCTGCTTAATTCGAATTTGGTCAGAAGTACAACAGTTTTGGAGACATTTCAAAATAAAAATGTTTTTATCAAAAATTTTTCTATACAAAATTTTTTTATTAAAAATTTTTCTATAGAAAATTTTTTTGCAAAAATTTCTCTATAAAATTTTTTTATCAAAAATTTTTCTATAGAAAATTTTTTATCAAAATTTTTCTATAGAAATTTTTTATCAAAAATTTCTCTATAAAAAATCTTTTTATCAAAAATTTTTTTATCAATATTTTTTCATAAAAAATTTTTTTATCAAAAATTTTTCTATAGAAAATTTTTTAGCAAAAATTTTTCTATATAAAATTTTTTAGCAAAAATTTTTCTATATAAAATTTTTTAGCAAAAATTTTTCTATATAAAATTTTTTTATCAAAAATTTTTCAAGAGAAAATCTTTTCATCAAAAATTTTTCTCGAGAAAATTTTTTTTATCAATAATTTTTCCATAGAAAATTTTTTTATCAACAATTTTTTATAGGAAACTTTATCAACAAAAATTTTTCTGAAAAACTTTTTCAACAAAAATTTTTCTTTAGAAAACTTTTTCAACAAAAATTTTTCTTTAGAAAACTTTTTCAACAAAAATTTTTCTATAGAAAACTTTTTCAAGAAAAATTTTTCTATTGAAAACTTTTTTTCTTTAGAAAACTTTTTCAACAAAAATTTTTCTTTAGAAAACTTTTTCAACAAAAATTTTTCTATAGAAAACTTTTTCAACAAAAATTTTTTAAAGAAATTTTTTTTTCAAAAATTTTTTCTATAGAAAATTTTTTTATCAAAAATTTTTCTATAGAAAACTTTTTCAACAAAAATTTTTCTATAGAAAACTTTTTCAACAAAAATTTTTCTATAGAAAACTTTTTCAACAAAAATTTTTCTATAGAAAAGTTTTTCAACAAAAATTTTTCTATAGAAACTTTTTCAACAAAAATTTTTCTATAGAAAACTTTTTCAACAAAAAATTTTTTATACAAAACTTTTTCAACAAAAATTTTTCTATAGAAAACTTTTTCAACAAAAATTTTTCTATAGAAAACTTTTTCAACAAAAATGTTTCTATAGAAAACATTTTCAACAAAACTTTTTTAACAAAAATTTTTTATCAAAAATTTTTCTAAAGAAATTTTTTTATCAAAAATTTTTCTATAGAAAATTTTTTTTATCAAAAATGTTTCTATAGAAAATTTTTTATCAAAAAATTTAAAATTTTTTTTTACAAAAATTTTTCTATAGAAAATTTTTTTATCAAAAATGTTTTTATAGAAAACTTTTTATCAAAAATTTCTCTATAAAGAATTTTTTTAATTAAAAATTTTTCTATCGAAAACCTTTTCAACAAAAATGTTTCTAAGGAAAATTTTTTATCAAAAACTTTTCTATAAATTTTTTTTTTATCAAACATTTTTCTATAGAAAACTTTTTCAACAAAAAATTGTTCTATAGAAAACTTTTTCAACAAAAAATTTTTATAGAAAATTTTTCTATAGAAGATTTTTTTATTAAAAATTTTTCTATAAAAAAATTTTTTTTTTTAAATTTTTTAATCAAAAATATTTCTATAGAAAACTTTTTCAACAAAAATTTTTCTATAGAAAACTTTTTCAACAAAAATTTTTCTATAGAAAACTTTTTCAACAAAAATTTTTCTATAGAAAACTTTTTCAACAAAAATTTTTCTATAAAAAACTCTTTCAACAAAAATTTTTCTATAGAAAACTTTTTCAACAAAAATTTTTCTATAGAAAACTTTTTCAACAAAAATTTTTCTATAGAAAACTGTTTCAACAAAAATTTTTCTATAGAAAACTTTTTCAACAAAAATTTTTTTATAAAAAAACTTTTTCAACAAAAATTTTTTAAATTTTTTTTTCAAAAATTTTTTCTATGGAAAATTTTTTTATCAAAAATTTTTCTATAGAAATTTTTTTTATCAAAAATTTTTCTATAGAAAATTTTTTATCAAAAATTTTTCTATAGAAAACTTTTTCAACAACAATTTTTCTATAGAAAACTTTTTCAACAAAAATTTTTCTATTGAAAACTTTTTCAACAAAAATTTTTTTATAAAAAACTTTTTCTATAGAAAACTTTTTCAACAAAAATTTTTTATCAAAAATTTTTCTAAAGAAATTTTTTTTATCAAAAATTTTTCTATAGAAAATTTTTTTATCAAAAATGTTTCTATAGAAAATTTTTTATCAAAATTTTTCTACAAAAAATTTTGTAATCAAAAATTTTTTTCAACAAAAATTTTTCTATAGAAAATTTTTTTATCAAAAATGTTTATATAGAAAACTTTTTTATCAAAAATTTTTCTATAAACAATTTTTAAATTAAAAACCTTTTCAACAAAAATTTTTCTAAGGAAAATTTTTTATCAAAAACTTTTCAATAAATTTTTGTTTATCAAACATTTTTCAAAACTTTTTCAACAAAAAATTTTTATAGAAAATTTTTTTATTCAAAATTTTTTTTATCGAAAATTTTTTAATCAAAAATTTTTCTATAGAAAACTTTTTCAACAAAAATTTTTCAATAGAAAATTTTTTTATCAAAAATTTTTCTATGGAAATTTTTTTTTATCAAAAATTTTTTTTATAGAAAAATTTTTTATCAAAAAATTTTCTATAGAAAATTTTTTCATCAAAAATTTTTCTATAGAAAATTTTTTATTTAAAATTTTTTTCATCAAAAATTTTTCTGTAGAAAATCTTTTTTCCAAAAATTTTTCTTTAGAAAATTTATTAATCAAAATTTTTTTTATAGAAAATATTTTATTAAAATTTTTATTATAAAAAACTTTTCTATAGAAAATTTTATCAAAAATTGTTCTATAGAAAATTTTTTTATCAACAATTTTTCTATAGAATTTTTTTTTATTAAAAATGTTTCTACAGAAATAATAAACTTTTTAAAGAAACATCGATAATCGTTTGTAAAACACTTCCAGCAAAATAGGGAGGGGAAGATTGTACCCTTTAAACTCTAATATTTCATTTCGTTATATTCCCTCGAGAGGATAAGGAACTTTAATCTGGATATTGTGAATTTTAAACATTTATGAGACAAAGTAAATAATATTAATTTGAATACGTTTTGAATCGTTTTTGGAATATCTCGGCATCGAAACGAAAATTATTCTATATCATTTCGCAAGAAATCTAGCTAAAAGTTTAATCGACGTTTCCTCTTAACTTTTATCACATGAAAGAAAAACATGCAAAGCATTTGAAAACAAATTCAATATCGCGTGCTTTGGTCAAGCAGGAAGTCAAAGTTTTGGCCATGTCTTCTATATTCAACTTTACACAAAGAACTATCGTCCAGAAAAGTGGAGGATAGCACACTTAAAGCTATCTATCATTAATCTAGTTATCGGGAGTCCGACTTATAACAAATAAACTCATATCATAAGAAAGGTATGGGTGTTATTCGAAATAGAGTTTTGACTTTTAAATATTAAATAAGAAGAGTATTTACAAGGTAACTTATCTAGTCGTAATTTAAAAGTACATATCCTAAAAAATGTTTTTGTTTGACTTTCAAACCAAAAATATATTTCTATATACCAGTATTTGATGGATCGTTTTCAAATTCATCGATTTCAGATATAAATTTTTGAGATAATTTTCCTATTTCCAAAAAATTCAAACCAAATGAAAGATAATATATCAGTCAAAGGGACTAAAACTCAAGTTTTAATTTCTTGGGGGAAAAACCCGAAAATTATCTCAAAAATATATCTGAAATCGATCGATTTCCATCACATACCGGATAAAGCCTGTTTCTTTACTTTCTGGGTGAGTTCGGACAAATGAGAGTACTTTGGGAGTTACTCTCTTAAACAACAAAACTTACACTGAAGAGGAGAAATAAAATTAATCTCTCCATGTAGTAAGGACTCAAACCAAAAAAGAAGTTACCTTAAATTTACAATTGGGTGGATTTTGGGTAACTTCGGACTAGTTTGAGTAGTTTCGCTGTCGTACGTGTGTGTTGAGGCCCTATGTTCCACTGGGAGTCAAGAATAACAGAAGAAGTGTGTGTGTAATTTCGAACATTTTAAGTCTGAAATACAAAATTAAATTTTTAAAACGATGACAATTCGACTAAACAAGAGAACATTGTGAATACCCTTAGCATGTGGATTTTTATAAATAAATATCTTTTTATAAATCATAAAACAATTATTTAATGGAAATTCTAATTACAATGTTTTTTTTAGAATAAATAAAAATTTCTTTTGAAGATTATGAAAGAAAGTACATGATATTTTTGTGGTTATGTATAATTTGTATGTATTTTTCTTAGAAAAGTGCAATGAATTGGTGTTTTTTGTATTTTATTTGCTTCTTGTGGTTTAAATAAAATAAAAGTTATTAACAAAAATTACATAAAACTAGAATTATAAATAATAAAGAGATTTTTAATTAAAATAAAATAAAAAACTCAATTAATCTTAAAAAATAATGTCTTCTCTAAGTTAAAAACGTATACAATTTTTGATTATTACAAATTATTTTCAATAATTTCATTGAAGAGAGAAAGAGAGAGACAGTAAGAGAAAGGAAGATGTGAGAATGGAAATTTTAATAAATAAATGAAAATTATGGAAAATTATAAAAAAGAAGTTTAGGTTCATACAAAAAAAAAAATGTTTTGTAATTTCTTTGCAAAACTATCACAATAACTATAAAAAATGATGGAGAAATGGAAAAATAGAATTGATTTAGAAATTTGAATCATAAATATTTGAAAAGAGCATTTTCAGTAATGAGTAAATTTTTATTAATAATGAATATTAGAACTTGTTAATGGCAAAATTGCAGTAGTCAGTAAAAATTCACGTTAACGTGGGATGGTAATGTAAGATGACTCATCAGTTTGAGATGACTCAAATGTTTTAGAAGCCTCAGAAGGTTCAAAAGTAAAAAGTTTTTCATTCTCCAAAGTTGATGTCCAACTAAACAATTGATAGGGGTTTTAAATTTCTGTTTCATGTTTCACTATACTCTTAAACAGTGCCCTAAAGAAAATAATCAAACGATGCAAAGCGTTGACAAATCGTATCTTCTTGGGGGCCATTTAAAGTCAACATTTCGGCTAATTAAACGATTGTGGCGTGAGATGTTTGGAAAAATAATAAAATTTAAAAATGTTCAATAATTTCCAAAAGTTTATAAAAATGTACAAATCTTTAAGTAAAATCTTTCTACAAATATTGAAATATTAAAAATTTTCCTATAAATATAGAAATTTTGAAAATCTATCTCTATATCTATAAAACAGGATGTGTGTAAGTATGCAACGTATGGACTCCAAAACGGCTGAGCCGATTTTGATAAAATTTTCAGGGAATCTTTAGAATATCCAGGCGGGTGACAATGTGAAGTCTGATTTTTTATTTTCGGTCTGCGGGCGAAGAGGCGTGGCAAAATCTAATTTTCATTTTGAACCACCAATGACATCTATCTATATCTAATGTTTGCTTAGCGCCAGCAACGCGGACCGGGTCAGCTAGTTTCCCTATAAAAAATAGTGAAATTTTGAAAATTTACCTATAAAAATAGTGAAATTATGAAAATTTCCTATAAAATTAGTGAAATTTTGAAAATTTCCCTATAAAAACAGGGAAATTTTAAAAATTTCCCAATAAATATAGTGAAATTTTGAAAATTTCCCAACAAATATAGTGACATTTTGAAAATTTCCCCATAAAAATAGTGAAATTTTGAAAATTTCCCTATAAAAATAGTGAAATTTTGAAAATTTCCCTATAAAAATAGTGAAATTTTGAAAATTTCCCTATAAAAATAGTGAAATTTTGAAAATTTCCCTATAAAAATAGTGAAATTTTGAAAATTTCCCTATAAAAATAGTGAAATTTTGAAAATTTCCCTATAAAAATAGTGAAATTTTGAAAATTTCCCTATAACAATAGTGAAATTTTGAAAATTTCCCTATAAAAATGGCGAAATTTTGAAAATGTGAAAAAAATAAATTTTAAAATGCCCTTCTTAAAGTAGTGAAATTCTATTCTATAAATTTAGAAATTTCGAAAAATTTTCTTTAAATATTAATATTCGAAAATTTCGCATTTCCCAGTAAAAAGTTTCTGACTACTGCATTTTTTCAATAACAAGTACAAATCAATAATAATGAAAATAAAACATTAAAATCAAATAAATTTTCAGTAAAATTTTCGGTTATGCAAAGAATGAGCTCAAATATGATTTCAAATAATATGAAACTTATTTAGTGTTATGAATAAATTTGAAATTTTTATTGTGGAAAATTTTGGGATGGTAAAAATTTAAATCCTTAAAATGTTAATGAAATGGAGTTTTGTTGCTTTATGATTAAATTTCTATATAAATACAAGATTATTATTAATGAATGTTTTTGTTTTTTGTTTACTTTTTATATGTAATAATTCCTATTCCTATATTTAAATTTCATTCTCTGTTATATAAATTAAACGATTTCATTACGAAAAGGTTGGTTTGATTTCTAGTTTTTCAAGATTTTTGAAAGGCTTGAAATTGCTATTAGTTTATTTACAGAATTTGTTTAAGTTTAAATGAATTAAATATTTCATTGTTGTTTTCTTTATTATGATTTTGTTAAATTTATTTTTAATTATTCTTTTTGTTTTATTGAAATAATATAATTTACAATAATTTATCAAGTCTTTTTCTGTTTTAAATAAGACTTTTCTTTATAAATATTTAAATTTGCTTGAGTTTTTGAGGATTTTTCTTTTATTTTTGTTTTTCTTCTAAAATTAAAGTTAAACTTTGTCTTTCCTGTTTGTTATTTCAATACGAATTTCTCTTATATTTTAATTCAAAATTTCTTGATATGAAAGTTATAATAAATTTACGTTGCGTATGAACGTATTTTGGCTTGTCTTGTCTTTCCAGTTTATTTTTTTTTCTTTATTCATCTTTTCATTATCGGTTTACATTAAAAAGAGTTATCTTTATTCAGTTTCTTTCTTTTCAATTTATAAAATTCTTATTATTTCTATCATGTATTATCTTGTTGCATTTGCTGCACATTGGCATAATGCTATATTTTCTGTAAAATTTCCATAAATATATTGAGATTTTCTTCATCAATAATCTTACCCTATTCCGTTTGTTTACGCTGTCGCTTGGCCGGATTGCACCCATCATCGATGTTGTCGTCGGAACGATGTGTCGATGCACTGCTTCCATTACTATTTGTATTCATATTTAACATGGCTGAGTTGGTGCTCTTGCGACCACCATTTTCTAGTGAAGGTGAAGGGGCACCCGGTGCTGGCGAGGCTGATGTTGAGGCTGAATTACTATTATTGCCATTTGTTAGTCCACTGCCGGGATTACTATTCAATATACTGTTGGCATTGTTGATATTGATGGACTTGTTAGCATAGCTGGGTAACCATTTGGCCAATTGTTCTTCAAAGAAATTTTCCAAATATTTGGCATTTGTGTAGGTTTTAGAATCCTCCTGAAAAATAAATTATATATAAAAGATTATAATAAAAACCAGGAAAGAACAAAAACTAAGCTAAAGTCTTGTTCTGTTCTAGTTCTATTCTAGTTTTGTTCTAGTTCTGTTCTAGATCTGTTCTAGTTCTGTTGTAGTTCTGTTCTAGTTCTGTTCTAGTTCTGTTCTAGTTCTGTTCTAGTTCTGTTCTAGTTCTGTTCTAGTTCTGTTCTAGTTCTGTTCTAGTTCTGTTCTAGTTCTGTTCTAGTTCTGTTCTAGTTCTGTTCTAGTTCTGTTCTAGTTCTGTTCTAGTTCTGTTCTAGTTCTGTTCTAGTTCTGTTCTAGTTCTGTTCTAGTTCTGTTCTAGTTCTGTTCTAGTTCTGGGGCCAAATTACGGCATTCGATATCAATCGAAATCTTAGCTATTTTCAAAACATTTGTATAGCATACTTTAAGGATAATCAAAATTATTTAAAAGATGCACAGTTTAATATATTTTTTTGAAGTTATTTGCCAAAAGATGGACAATTGTAAAAGAGTTTTAATTGAACTATATATTTTTAAAAAGGAATCAAAATAGATACGAAATTTCAACAAACTTTTAGCATCGAAGTAACTTTGAACATCCCTAAAGTATACTTCGCAATATTCGCTTAAAGGTCTGAGTTTTCGATCGATATCGAATGCGGTAATTTGGCCCCTGTTCTAGTTCTGTTCAAGTTCTGTTCTAGTTCTGTTCTAGTTCTGTTCAAGTTCTGTTCTAGTTCTGTTCTAGTTCTGTTCTAGTTCTGTTCTAGTTCTGTTCTAGTTCTGTTCTAGTTCTGTTCTAGTTCTGTTCTAGTTCTGTTCTAGTTCTGTTCTAGTTCTGTTCTAGTTCTGTTCTAGTTCTGTTCTAGTTCTGTTCTAGTTCTGTTCTAGTTCTGTTCTAGTTCTGTTCTAGTTCTGTTCTAGTTCTGTTCTAGTTCTGTTCTAGTTCTGTTCTAGTTCTGTTCTAGTTCTGTTCTAGTTCTGTTCTAGTTCTGTTCTAGTTCTGTTCTAGTTCTGTTCTAGTTCTGTTCTAGTTCTGTTCTAGTTCTGTTCTAGTTCTGTTCTAGTTCTGTTCTAGTTCTGTTCTAGTTCTGTTCTAGTTCTGTTCTAGTTCTGTTCTAGTTCTGTTCTAGTTCTGTTCTAGTTCTGTTCTAGTTCTGTTCTAGTTCTGTTCTAGTTCTGTTCTAGTTCTGTTCTAGTTCTGTTCTAGTTCTGTTCTAGTTCTGTTCTAGTTCTGTTCTAGTTCTGTTCTAGTTCTGTTCTAGTTCTGTTCTAGTTCTGTTCTAGTTCTGTTCTAGTTCTGTTCTAGTTCTGTTCTAGTTTTGTTCTAGTTCTGTTCTAGTTCTGTTCTAGTTCTGTTCTAGTTCTGTTCTAGTTCTGTTCTAGTTCTGTTCTAGTTCTAGTTCTGTTCTAGTTCTGTTCTAGTTCTGTTCTAGTTCTGTTCTAGTTCTGTTCTAGTTCTGTTCTAGTTCTGTTCTAGTTCTGTTCTAGTTCTGTTCTAGTTCTGTTCTAGTTCTGTTCTAGTTCTGTTCTAGTTCTGTTCTAGTTCTGTTCTAGTTCTGTTCTAGTTCTGTTCTAGTTCTGTTCTAGTTCTGTTCTAGTTCTGTTCTAGTTCTGTTCTAGTTCTGTTCTAGTTCTGTTCTAGTTCTGTTCTAGTTCTGTTCTAGTTCTGTTCTAGTTCTGTTCTAGTTCTGTTCTAGTTCTGTTCTAGTTCTGTTCTAGTTCTGTTCTAGTTCTGTTCTAGTTCTGTTCTAGTTCTGTTCTAGTTCTGTTCTAGTTCTGTTCTAGTTCTGTTCTAGTTCTGTTCTAGTTCTGTTCTAGTTCTGTTCTAGTTCTGTTCTAGTTCTGTTCTAGTTCTGTTCTATGTTATGTTTTAAAAAGAGTTTATGTTAAGTTTTATGGAAAATTTAAGGTTAAGTTTTAGGTTAAGTTCTTAAACAACAAAAAAAACCAAAGAAAAACTTAAATTAAAATAACAAAATAAAAATCAAAAAATATATTACCATATTACTCACTTGATAGAATAGATAAGTATTCTTAAAAATCAAGCGAACATCAGCTATAAACGATGAAATGTCCTTATAATGATTCGGGCTGGAAGGATCCAAACGTGTGCGTATAACATCTAATGACATGGGGCTAGAAATTGAAAAGGATGAAACATAAATTAGATAAGATTTGGTTTCTAAAATAACAGTTTAAATTAAAACTTACTTGCAAACAATTTCATAATAAGCCGTATTTGATGGTGGTTCCGGTTCGCGGAAATGTAAACTCTGCTCATACTGACAGAACAACTCCAAACAGATGCGCTGTAATATTTGCAATTCCAAACGGCTCAATTCACCCGGATTCTTTTGTAGATTATCAGGATTGCTGGCCAACTCCTTGAGATTCACACACAGCAAACACTGCCAACTTTCACTTTCATCGGGTAGGGAGGAGATAGCAGGAATATGACAATTTTGATGGAATACTTTGGGACACTTGTCGCAGCACATTAGTTCGCCACCATCCAAGCAAACGGCACACCAATCTTCATTTGGATCATCTTTTTCGGTAGTTTTGGTATTATGAACTTGATTAGTTACGTATTTTTTCATAGTTTATTTTTAATTTATTTTTAAGGTTATGTTATGGTTATTTGTTATTTAAGATAATAAATGATTTGATTTCAAAATTGTTTGAATTGGCATGGATTTTAATTAAAGTTTTAGTTTTTTTTAATATTTGTTTGATTTTTTCGAGAAAAGAAATAAACAAAGCAAAGTTACAAGTAATTATAAAAAACTACAGCAACTAGTTAATTAATTAATTACAAAAGGGGAATAAAATCGATTATCTTTGTTATATAAGACAATTTTTTTGATTATTAATAACTAAAATTTAAAGGCAAACAAAAAATGAGGTGGGACTGAATGAAAATTGAATAAAAATTTTTGCTTAAAATTATAAATATTTGTTTAGCGAATGCGTTAAAGAAATCATTATTTAATTAGCTAAAATTAAAGGCTTATGGTTGGGATAATACATAACTAAATGGTAAGGGGGGCAATCATTGCCTTAACATACCTTCTTGTGTATTAGATAAATCTGTGGAACTGTGAACCTGCGGAGATGTTGTTTTTGTACGTCCTTCTGGCAGTACCTGCACACCATTGGAATCTAATTTAGCTATAGTGGCCATTAAGTCATTAATGGAATCATCACGTACTTTATCAATTGGTTCAGTAAAATCTTTAGAGGTCTTCAAGGCAAAAAAACAAAGATAATTTAAATTATTGAAAAACCATTTAATTCCATTGCCAGAGACTTCTTACCTCATGTGTACTAGGACTCGGTGTTTTAGGATTAGTTGATGTTACATTTGGCAGGATAGAAACAGCGGGACTTAAGCCCAACGAAGCAGCATTTATTAAAGAATTACTGCCATGTCCAGACACTCCGCCACCAGGCATACCATGACCAGCTGAACTGCCTGTTGTGGGAGGTGTTGTATTCTTAAGAGTATTTGGTGATTTTAAAGAGATTTTAAAATTTTCAGTTTGATGACCATTGCCAAACCTCATTAGATTAGGGCCTTGTTGAGAGCAACCTATGAAGTAACAAAATATTAGGATAAGATAAAATTTAAAATCGGAATACAATAAACTTACTTTGAGCAGATTGAGGTATATGCCATTTAGCCATGTGTATGCCACTACCGGCGCCGGCTGAGCCTCCTGCGCCGCCACCACCTAATTGTGGTGAGGTCTGCGGATGACCGGCATTAAAACCAGGCTGGCTTCCGTGAAACCCCATGTTCTGTAATTGAAAGAGAAAATTATAAACAAAGAATAAACACAAATTTAGTTCCAGCTCTGTTCTAGTTCGGTAGTTTAGTTTTAGGTTATGTTCTAGGTTTAGACATAGTTATGAACCTTTAGATTAATTTTCTGTTTTCTGTTCAGATCTAGTTTTGCTTTAGTTCTAGTTCTGTTCTAGTTCAGTTCTAGTTCTGTTCTAGTTCTGTTCTAGTTCTGTTCTAGTTCTGTTCTAGTTCTGTTCTAGTTCTGTTCTAGTTCTGTTCTAGTTCTGTTCTAGTTCTGTTCTAGTTCTGTTCTAGTTCTGTTCTAGTTCTGTTCTAGTTCTGTTCTAGTTCTGTTCTAGTTCTGTTTTAGTTCTGTTCTAGTTCTGTTCTAGTTCTGTTCTAGTTCTGTTCTAGTTCTGTTCTAGTTCTGTTCTAGTTCTGTTCTAGTTCTGTTCTAGTTCTGTTCTAGTTCTGTTCTAGTTCTGTTCTAGTTCTGTTCTAGTTCTGTTCTAGTTCTGTTCTAGTTCTGTTCTAATTCTGTTCTAGTTCTGTTCTAGTTCTGTTCTGTTCTAGTTCTGTTCTGTTCTAGTTCTGTTCTAGTTCTGTTCTAGTTCTGTTCTAGTTCTGTTCTAGTTCTGTTCTGGTTCTGTTCTAGTTCTGTTCTAGTTCTGTTCTAGTTCTGTTCTAGTTCTGTTCTAGTTCTGTTCTAGTTCTGTTCTAGTTCTGTTCTAGTTCTGTTCTAGTTCTGTTCTAGTTCTGTTCTAGTTCTGTTCTAGTTCTGTTCTAGTTCTGTTCTAGTTCTGTTCTAGTTCTGTTCTAGTTCTGTTCCAGTTCTGTTCTAGTTCTGTTCTAGTTCTGTTCTAGTTCTGTTCTAGTTCTGTTCTAGTTCTGTTCTAGTTCTGTTCTAGTTCTGTTCTAGTTCTGTTCTAGCTCTGTTCTAGTTCTGTTCTAGTTCTGTTCTAGTTCTGTTCTAGTTCTGTTCTAGTTCTGTTCTAGTTCTGTTCTAGTTCTGTTCTAGTTCTGTTCTAGTTCTGTTCTAGTTCTGTTCTAGTTCTGTTCTAGTTCTGTTCTAGTTCTGTTCTAGTTCTGTTCTAGTTCTGTTCTAGTTCTGTTCTAGTTCTGTTCTAGTTCTGTTCTAGTTCTGTTCTAGTTCTGTTCTAGTTCTGTTCTAGTTCTGTTCTAGTTCTGTTCTAGTTCTGTTCTAGTTCTGTTCTAGTTCTGTTCTAGTTCTGTTCTAGTTTTGTTCTAGTTCTGTTCTAGTTCTGTTCTGGTTCTGTTCTAGTTCTGTTCTAGTTCTGTTCTAGTTCTGTTCTAGTTTTGTTCTAGTTCTGTTCTTGTTCTAGTTCTGTTCTAGTTCTGTTCTAGTTCTGTTCTAGTTCTGTTCTAGTTCTGTTCTAGTTCTGTTCTAGTTCTGTTCTAGTTCTGTTCTAGTTCTGTTCTAGTTCTGTTCTAGTTCTGTTCTAGTTCTGTTCTAGTTCTGTTCTAGTTCTGTTCTAGTTCTGTTCTAGTTCTGTTCTAGTTCTGTTCTAGTTCTGTTCTAGTTCTGTTCTAGTTCTGTTCTAGTTCTGTTCTAGTTCTGTTCTAGTTCTGTTCTAGTTCTGTTCTAGTTCTGTTCTAGTTCTGTTCTAGTTCTGTTCTAGTTCTGTTCTAGTTCTGTTCTAGTTCTGTTCTAGTTCTGTTCTAGTTCTGTTCTAGTTCTGTTCTAGTTCTGTTCTAGTTCTGTTCTAGTTCTGTTCTAGTTCTGTTCTAGTTCTGTTCTAGTTCTGTTCTAGTTCTGTTCTAGTTCTGTTCTAGTTCTGTTCTAGTTCTGTTCTAGTTCTGTTCTAGTTCTGTTCTAGTTCTGTTCTAGTTCTGTTCTAGTTCTGTTCTAGTTCTGTTCTAGTTCTGTTCTAGTTCTGTTCTAGTTCTGTTTTCAAACTTACATTTTGCATGGGATTATGGTGCATTTGTGGCCTTTGCATGGCATTTGGCGATGGTATTTGACCCTGACCCGATGAAGCCATTGCAGCTACGGCCGCCTGTTGTTGAGCATGACTGGACATACGTTGGTATGATTGAAAACGAGCGGCGGCTGCTGCTGCAGCACTATTATTCATGAAATTAGGATTATTTGGTCCACCAGGCGCTGTGGGTGGGTAGTTCTGATGTTGCTGACCCGGTGGACCGCCCATAAAATGCTGACGCATTTGTGGGCCCATCTGTGGACCCATTTGTTGTGGCGATGGTGCACCTCCTGGTCCTCCAGGATAACTGGGCGGTCCGTTAAAGGGTGGCATATGAGGCGGTTGATTAGGACTTTGAGCAGCTTGATTGTTTAGTAAACCACGTAGGCTGATGTCTAGAGAATAATGAATAAAATTGTTTAAGTATTTCGTTTTAATTCAGATTTAAATGAGCTTAAGACTTACCCATATTCTGTGGATGTGTTGAGGAACTAACATGAGGCTGCCCTTGACGTTGCATGGCCAACGAGGGCGGTAAACCACCATAACGAACTGTAATACAGAATTTATGTAGATTGTTTAGTAAATTTGTTATTTTTTTAGTTAAAAAAAAAAATACTAAAATGGATTTCTTTTGCCTACCCTTACCTGGCCCTTCACCAGCAAAGCTACGATTCATTTGCATATTATGCACATGCTGTTGCGGTGAATTGCTGTTGTATAGGCCAGGACCATTTTGCGGACCAAATCCTCCTGGTGGTGGCGGTACTCCCGGCGACATACCCGCCTGCATTCCGGGCGGCATACCTGGCCGTAATGGTGGTGCCATATTGGGACTGGGCTGTTGACGCTGTTGCTGCTGAGGCGGCGGTGATGGCTGTGGTGGATAGGGTTTGCCATCTACCAATATGTTGCCAAGTCGGGAGATTTCTAGAAAAAATAGGTGAGAAAGAAAGAATTAGTTAAGCAAAATTGAGACTGATGTTCTTGGCCTATTCCAGTCTCTAGTCTAGTCCATTCTATAGCCAAAGATCTAAGATGTGATCTAGTTTATCCCGACCCGAAGTCGATACCAATGTGATATCGCACTCCGTGTTGGAATTAAGCAAGATAATTCCAGAGACCTGAGTAGTGTCAGTGCTGTCAGATTGACCTGTCTGGGCTTCCGGAACCAGTTCAGCCTGGCTCTCCTTCACCACTGCTACCAGAGATCTCAAAATAGATCCCTCTGAACCCTGACTGGAAGTCGGTGTCACTTTGACATTGCCCTCCTCGACCGAATTCTGCTGCGCATCGAGTGATGGCCGTGGAGCCGTCTCTAGACTGTTCCTTCTAGGTCTCTCCGACTAGATGATCCCGAGATCCTGAAGGAGATACCGACTGAGATCGGCCAGAATTTGAGATTACAGTAATCCGAATGAATCCGACTCAAGCGAGACGTCCGACAGAGTCTGTGTGGCTAAAGAGGTGTGAGAGGAGTCCAGATCGTCCAATAGCCCCATCATCTCTTCCAAATCAGTCAGTAATTGTCTCTCTAATGGAGTATATCCACGTTAATGTCACTAAAAAGAGTCCCCTCCTTGCGTGTGCCGTCTGGCCCTGAAGTTGTCCTTCAAGGAAGTCCCGTCTGTGTTAATTTTTTTTATTGTTTTCATTTGTTTGAGAAATTTTGATCCCACGAGTGTAGGGGAACTGAGATCGCCCGTGTCATAGACTGGTACCGCAAGAATAATACCGACGGAGGCGTTAAGGTATCCGCCAGGCACCGTTGAAACACAGTCTACCGTCTACCCCCGACTGCGAACCGAAAGCCCATAGCACGGTAAAAACGCTTGACACTGGGGCTTGACGGGAGTTTAGGGTATCAAACCACTACTAACTGATTTTTATCCTACCACCCACGCATGCAAAGGGTTCCTTGCCACCTATTTATGTGGCTGGTTCCCCACCCATGAATGGGAGACATTCCCCTATCCGCCACGCGGGGACGCGCTCTCTAGGGATTAGGTTCCCCCGAGGGGATATATTCTATAGCCCATACTGTCTATGATATTGTGTGTGATCTAGTCTAACCCATGTTATTCTAACTGCGATATTGTCAAAAGTCAAGCATATTCTATTTTACGTATGAACAAGCCTATAAGTCCAAAACTCACCTTTTTGCAGCTGCTGAATTTGACACATTTGCAAGTCGATACGTAATGGAATATCTGGATTAGGTATATCAGCTCTTTGACATTTGAGCTTTTGTAAATGTCTAACCAGGGACTTTTTACTTGATAGTATAGCATAATCGCTACCCTTATCCAAAACATTAGCAATAAAATCAATGCAATAGTCGGTGTTATCGGATAAGGATATAAGCGAATCTCTTTTGTCAACCAATAACTTTAATTTGCCATCACAAACCTCATTCAAACGCATAACCAACTGTTTGCCACGCATATTTACGGTATTGGTAATGGTCACCACCATGGCGGTGATTTCTTTGATCAATTCTTTCTTTTTATCGGATATAACCTTTTGTCGCTCGGCAATTACTTGCATGGCTGAGGTGAGTAGGAAACGTTTATAGTTGATTTCCGCTACCATTGAGGTAATGGCATGTCTCGTTTCGGTGGCAATTTCGTGTGCAAACTTATACTTATGATCACGATGATCGCTGAGCTGACAATCTCGACATGTTAGCTTTTCGCAGGTTTCACAATACAGCGATAACTTCTCCTGAGGATGCAGCAAGCACATGTGCAATTTATCAACAGCCGAACTGGGCGACTGTTCATTGTTAGCCTCCTCTTTGGGTTTGATCGTATGATCCTTGGTAATTTTCAAACGTTGATGAGCCTGCACACAACTATCACATATATATTCGGTACAATCGACACACCATGAGGTGGCTATATTGTTGTCCGAGCAACTGCTACATGGTATGTTATTGGCGGCCTTTGATCCCGTAGAATCATTAGGATCCGCTGACATATCACCGGCTCCCGTGCAATGTTCAATTAAAAATTGATTATCTATAATGAATTCATTCTGTGAGGCCATATTACAGATGGGACAATGGATTAGGGGAGGCATTGTGCGATCTAGTTCGGCGAATTTTGTTCGTACACACTGTGAACAGGTGACATGTAAACATTCGAGTAATTGTGGACGATCGTTGATGCCCAGAGTTTGTGCGCAAAATACACATTTTGTTGCTATGGGCTTGGAAATATTCGATGATATTGAGGTCGATGTAGATTCAGTCTGTAAAGATAAGAGCAAAGATGGGAAGGATATTAATGAATTGTTTGTTTTCAGATTTTTTTAAGTAGAGATAAGCTTTAATGATCGATAATGTTTTTTAAAGCTTTTAATAGCCTAAAGCGATTTATTAATAATTGATAAGTTTCTTAAATTTATTATAATATATAACAATCTTATCTTTTTTGTTTGTTTAATTTTATACTTTTATGATGATTAAATTTAATATCTTATCTAAAAGCGTGTACTTAAAAAACTTATCTAAAGGACTTTGATAACTAATCAATCAAAAAAGATATTCGAACACCAAAATTTTAAGTATTGAACAAAAAAACAATACTTCAAAATATGTATAAGAACTCTTCCTAACGATAGAATGAGTTTTCTATAAAAAAGTTAACGATAGGAAGAGTTTTCTATAGAAAAGTTGACGATAGGAACACATTTCTATAGAAAAGTTGACGATAGGAATAGTTTTTTATAGAAAAGTTTACGATAGGAAGAGTTTTTTATAAAAAAGTTGACGATAGGAAGACATTTCTATAGAAAAGTTAACAATAGCAAGACATTTTTATAGAAAAGTTGACGATGGAAAGAGGTTTTTATAGAAAAGTTGACGATGGGAAGAGTTTTCTATAGAAAAGTTGACGATGGGAAGAGTTTTCTATAGAAAAGTTGACGATGGGAAGAGTTTTCTATAGAAAAGTTGACGATGGGAATAGATTTCTATAGAAAAGTTGACGGTGGGAAGAGTTTTCTATAGAAAATTTGACGATGGGAAAAGTTTTCTATAGAAAAGTTGACGATGGGAAGAGTTTTCTATAACAAATTTGACGATGGGAAGAGTTTTCTATAGAAAAGTTGACGATGGGAAGAGTTTTCTATAGAAAAGTTGTCGATGGGAAGAGTTTTCTATAGAAAAGTTGTCGATGGGAAGAGTTTTCTATATAAAAGTTGTCGATATGAAGAGTTTTCTATAGAAAAGTTGTCGATGGGAAGAGTTTTCTAAAGAAAAGTTATCGATGGTAAGTTAACGATAGGAAAAGTCTTTCATAGAAACGATAGGAAGAGTTTTCTATATAAATGTTAATGATAGGCTGGTAAAAAGAGTATTTTATAGAAAAGTTTGCTATAGAAATTGTTCATATTCTAATTGGTCGTCTTTTTAGTTTAATGAAAGGTCTACTGCATAATTTGTTCCATAATCTAGTCCCTAGTCTAGTACACATTTTAGACAATAGTCTAGTCAACATTCCAGCTGTAGGTCAACCCGTAGATTTATCTATAATCTAAAACATTTTCTAGCCCAAAGTTGGTCGTTAGTCTAGTTCAAATTCGAAACCATATACTGGTTCTTCGTCTAGCCAATATTCGAGTTCCCAATTTAGCCCATAACTTAGTCCATAGTTAAGTTTATAGCTTTGTTCATAGCCTAATTCATTATCTCGTTATAGTTCCAATTCGCAATAAGTTTCGATTATTTCGGATATTTTTTATAGAACTTTAAATTGCACTAAACCATAAAAACTACTACTGATAACCTTCCCGACCTTTAAAATGCAATTAAAATAATTTATACCAGAGAAAAACCATTTTCGAAATGTCTTGTTTCCGTTAACAAACGATAATGGCAGTATCAGCATAAATGGCGATAATAATAAAAAATAGCTTTAAGCAAGTTTTTTTTATAACCCCTGACCTATCTTATCTTAAAATTTCAAAATGGTACAATAAATAATCATAAAAGATACTTAAATTACTTTTTCTGCTTTTTTTTCGAAAACAAATTTTAATTAATAAAGAATAAAATATTACACTTGCAACTCGTAAAGACCGAGTGAGTGGAAGTAAAGAAATAACTTTTGTGGCAGTTTGTGACTATGGAGTGGAGGGAAGTGGAGTGGAGTTGAGTCGAGTTGAGTGTGTTTGTGTATAGTTGACTTTCAAAATATTGCTGTGGTATAGTTGTAGTTGCTCGCTGTTGTTGGTTGAGTCGGTCGGTTTGTTGGTCTTGTTGTTATTGTTTTGTAAGTTATTCACCATTTTGTGTTTTGTGACAGCTTAAGATTGATTAGTATTATCTTGTGAGTTTATAGCTCACATAAATCTTATTGATTGATTATGTTCCTTTTTTCTAAATGTAGACAATCAAGACGCAGTGCTACACATGTTGTAGCACATACTCATGTACTTGAGTTGCTTATGTACTTGTAGTATATGGAAATAGGTATAAAAGTGCAACAAAGAGTAAATACTACAAAGAATATAGCGTATTCTCAAAGACAAAAGGACGTAATAGACAAAAAGCCAAGAATTCAAAGAAATTTCTATAGAAGAGTTGACGATAGAAAAACATTTCTATAGAAAAGTAGACAATAGAAAAACATTTTTATAGAAAAGTTGAAGATAGGAAGACATTTCTACAAACGGAAGACATTTAAATAGAAAAGTTGATGATAATAAGATATTTCTATACAAAAGTTGGCGATAGGACAACATTTCTATTGAAAAGTTGAGTATAGAAAAGTTGACGATAGGACTTTATCTCTATACGATATGAAGACATTTCTATAGAAAGGTTGACGAGAGGACAACATTTCCATAGAAAAGTTGACGATAGGAAGACATTTCTATAGAAAAGTTGACGATAGGAAGACATTTCTATAGAAAAGTTGACGATAGGAAGACATTTCTATAGAAAAGTTGACGATAGGAAGACATTTCTATAGAAAAGTTGACGATAGGAAGACATTTCTATAGAAAATTTGATGATATGAAGATATTTCTATAGAAAAGTTGACGATAGGAAGACATTTCTATAGAAAAGTTGACGATAGGAAGACATTTCTATAGAAAAGTTGACGATAGGAAGACATTTCTATAGAAAAGTTGACGATAGGAAGACATTTCTATAGAAAAGTTGACGATAAGAAGACATTTCTATAGAAAAGTTGACGATAGGAAGACATTTCTATAGAAAAGTTGACGATAGGACAATATTTCTATAGAAAAGTTGACGATAGGAAGACATTTCTATAGAAAAGTTGACGATAGGAAGACATTTCTATAGAAAAGTTGACGATAGGAAGACATTTCTATAGAAAAGTTGACGATAGGAAGACATTTCTATAGAAAAGTTGACGATAGGAAGACATTTCTATAGAAAAGTTGACGATAGGAAGACATTTCTATAGAAAAGTTGACGATAGGAAGACATTTCTAAAGTTCTTTAGAAAATTGGTAATTTTCTTTCCGCCTGTGTTTCTGCAGGTTATAAGAAGTTATTTTCAAATTTCTCGTCAGATAGGCCCTATTACACTTTATCTAACCATATGTCTTATAGATCAAGTACAATGTTGCATTTTACTATATCCAGCAAACTATGTAAATTTGAGTGTACTTCGAGTTATGACTGTAATTTATATTGTTCTTTACTATTAAATTAAGGCTACAAATTTAAATTATTGTTTATCCAAAAGATTGCATTAAATTTTTCGTCTTTAAACTTAAATTTCGTCTTAAATCTGAAATACTTATTTCTAAAATATTTCCAAGCGACTGCATTAATTTGTGTAATCACGTCTGATATTTCATGCCAAGAAAGAGAAAGAAATATTTTTAATTACAAGCTCTTTTTTATATTTTTTAATGTCAGTTCACATTTGTCAAAGTAACAGCTGTCTGTCATTCATTGACATGTTAAGTCTCTAATGGATGTGTCCATTTGATGTGACTAATTGCTACAAAAGTATCGGGCTTATACTTAGCATTCCAATAATATGGCAATGAACAGAAAGGGATCAATAAAAAAATTAAAATTTAAAAACTGAAATTATAAGTTTGACAAAAAAAAAACAAACGACTACGATAAGGCTTTAACTAAAAAATAGTAATAGAGAGCAGTTGTAGATAGTTCTATTGAAAAGTAGACGATGAGAAAAGTTTTCTTTAGAAAAGTTGACGATGGGAATAGTTTTCTATAGAAAAGTTGACGATGGGAAGGATTTTCTATAGAAAAGTTCAAGATTGGAACAGTTTTCTATAGAAAAGTTGACGATGGGAAGAGTTTTCTATAGAAAAGTTGACGATGGGAAGAGTTTTCTATAGAAAAGTTGACGATGGGAAGAGTTTTCTATAGAAAAGTTGACGATGGGAAGAGTTTTCTATAGAAAAGTTGACGATGGGAAGAGTTTTCTATAGAAAAATTGACGATGTTAAGAGTTTTCTATAGAAAAGTTGACGATGGGAAGAGTTTTCTATAGAAAAGTTGACGATGGGAAGAGTTTTCTATAGAAAAGTTGACGATGGGAAGAGTTTTCTATAGAAAAGTTGACGATGGGAAGAGTTTTCTATAGAAAAGTTGACGATGGGAAGAGTTTTCTATAGAAAAGTTGACGATGGGAAGAGTTTTCTATAGAAAAGTTGACGATGGGAAGAGTTTTCTATAGAAAAGTTGACGATGGGAAGAGTTTTCTATAGAAAAGTTGACGATGGGAAGAGTTTTCTATAGAAAAGTTGACGATGGGAAGAGTTTTCTATAGAAAAGTTGACGATGGGAAGAGTTTTCTATAGAAAAGTTGACGATGGGATGAGTTTTCCATAGAAAAGTTGACGTTGGGAAGAGTTTTCTATAGAAAAGTTGACGATGGGAAGTGTTTTCTATAGAAAAGTTGACGATGGGAAGAGTTTTCTATAGAAAAGTTGACGATGGGAAGAGTTTTCTATAGAAAAGTTGACGATGGGAAAAGTTTTCTATAGAAAAGTTGACGATGGAAAGAGTTTTCTATAGAAAAGTTGACGATGGGAAGAGTTTTCTATAGAAAAGTTGTCGTTGGGACGAGTTTTCTATAGAAAAGTTGACGATGGGAAGAGTTTTCTATAGAAAAGTTGACGATGGGAAGAGTTTTCTATAGAAAAGTTGACGATGGGAAGAGTTTTCTATAGAAAAGTTGACGATGGGATGAGTTTTCCATAGAAAAGTTGACGTTGGGAAGAGTTTTCTATAGAAAAGTTGACGATGGGAAGTGTTTTCTATAGAAAAGTTGACGATGGGAAGAGTTTTCTATAGAAAAGTTGACGATGGGAAGAGTTTTCTATAGAAAAGTTGACGATGGGAAAAGTTTTCTATAGAAAAGTTGACGATGGAAAGAGTTTTCTATAGAAAAGTTGACGATGGGAAGAGTTTTCTATAGAAAAGTTGTCGTTGGGACGAGTTTTCTATAGAAAAGTTGTCGTTGGGACGAGTTTTCTATAGAAAAGTTGTCGCTGGGACGAGTTTTCTATAGAAAAGTTGTCGCTAGGACGAGTTTTCTATAGAAAAGTTGTCGCTGGGACGAGTTTTCTATAGAAAAGTTGTCGCTGGGACGAGTTTTCTATAGAAAAGTTGTCGCTGGGACGAGTTTTCTATAGAAAAGTTGTCGCTGGGACGAGTTTTCTATAGAAAAGTTGACGATGGGAAGAGTTTTCTATAGAAAAGTTGACGATGGGAAGAGTTTTCTATAGAAAAGTTGACGATGGGAAGAGTTTTCTATAGAAAAGTTGACGATGGGAAGAGTTTTCTATAGAAAAGTTGACGATGGGAAGAGTTTTCTATAGAAAAGTTGACGATGGGAAGAGTTTTCTATAGAAAAGTTGACGATGGGAAGAGTTTTCTATAGAAAAGTTGACGATGGGAAGAGTTTTCTATAGAAAAGTTGACGATGGGAAGAGTTTTCTATAGAAAAGTTGACGATGGGAAGAGTTTTCTATAGAAAAGTTGACGATGGGAAGAGTTTTCTATAGAAAAGTTGACGATGGGAAGAGTTTTCTATAGAAAAGTTGACGATGGGAAGAGTTTTCTATAGAAAAGTTGACGATGGGAAGAGTTTTCTATAGAAAAGTTGACGATGGGAAGAGTTTTCTATAGAAAAGTTGACGATGGGAAGAGTTTTCTATAGAAAAGTTGACGATGGGAAGAGTTTTCTATAGAAAAGTTGACGATGGGAAGAGTTTTCTATAGAAAAATTGACGATGTTAAGAGTTTTCTATAGAAAAGTTGACGATGGGAAGAGTTTTCTATAGAAAAGTTGACGATGGGAAGAGTTTTCTATAGAAAAGTTGACGATGGGAAGAGTTTTCTATAGAAAAGTTGACGATGGGAAGAGTTTTCTATAGAAAAGTTGACGATGGGAAGAGTTTTCTATAGAAAAGTTGACGATGGGAAGAGTTTTCTATAGAAAAGTTGACGATGGGAAGAGTTTTCTATAGAAAAGTTGACGATGGGAAGAGTTTTCTATAGAAAAGTTGACGATGGGAAGAGTTTTCTATAGAAAAGTTGACGATGGGAAGAGTTTTCTATAGAAAAGTTGACGATGGGATGAGTTTTCCATAGAAAAGTTGACGTTGGGAAGAGTTTTCTATAGAAAAGTTGACGATGGGAAGTGTTTTCTATAGAAAAGTTGACGATGGGAAGAGTTTTCTATAGAAAAGTTGACGATGGGAAGAGTTTTCTATAGAAAAGTTGACGATGGGAAAAGTTTTCTATAGAAAAGTTGACGATGGAAAGAGTTTTCTATAGAAAAGTTGACGATGGGAAGAGTTTTCTATAGAAAAGTTGTCGTTGGGACGAGTTTTCTATAGAAAAGTTGTCGTTGGGACGAGTTTTCTATAGAAAAGTTGTCGCTGGGACGAGTTTTCTATAGAAAAGTTGTCGCTAGGACGAGTTTTCTATAGAAAAGTTGTCGCTGGGACGAGTTTTCTATAGAAAAGTTGTCGCTGGGACGAGTTTTCTATAGAAAAGTTGTCGCTGGGACGAGTTTTCTATAGAAAAGTTGTCGCTGGGACGAGTTTTCTATAGAAAAGTTGTCGCTGGGACGAGTTTTCTATAGAAAAGTTGTCGCTGGGACGAGTTTTCTATAGAAAAGTTGTCGCTGGGACGAGTTTTCTATAGAAAAGTTGTCGCTGGGACGAGTTTTCTATAGAAAAGTTGTCGCTGGGACGAGTTTTCTATAGAAAAGTTGTCGCTGGGACGAGTTTTCTATAGAAAAGTTGTCGCTGGGACGAGTTTTCTATAGAAAAGTTATCGCTGGGACGAGTTTTTTATAGAAAATTTGTAGCTGGGACGAGTTTTCTATAGAAAATTTGTAGCTGGGACGAGTTTTCTATAGAAAATTTGTATCTGGGACGAGTTTTCTATAGAAAATTTGTAGCTGGGACGAATTTTCTATACAAAAGTTGTCGCTGGGACGTGTTTTCTAAAGAAATGTTGTTGATAACTTTATTTTCAGTAATGAATAAGGGAGCATAACTTCAAACTGTGAAGCGTGACTACAGTCTATGACTAGGAATATGAGTATATCCTATGAGTTAAGACTAGTGGCTCGATTGTGTATTGCAACTCAACTTTAAATTGCGTATGACAACCGATAACTAAAAATCGGTTGCTTTGTCGATTATTAAATGTACTGTATATGGCAGCAAGAGTCAATTCTAGTTGCCAGTTATAGGTCATATCAGCAACCGCCAGTTTGTAGTTGCTGTGATCTATTTTGTAAAAAAAGGGGACAAATATGATATGCCATATACAATACAACTTTTTTACTGGTTGAGTTGCCAGTGGAAGAAGCAATTAAAGTTCGGTTCCAATACACAATCGAGCCATAAGAAGCAAGTTTATTGAGGAAAACATAATTTATTCAATTTCATCTTAAAGATAATATAATGTAACTTCAAAACAATTCTAAAGGCTTCTGGAAACCTCAAAATTTTCCTTAGAATAATTTACTACATGCATATTTAGTTTGTAGCATTGTTTAGATATTGTTTCATTTATTCATTCACTTACTAACTACTCAGTCTTATCAATCATTAGTCACACAGAGACAGAAAAGCCGAGAGAATGAAGGGAAAGATTTATCATGCATCCTTTCAAATTCCATAATTGAAAATTTTAACAATGAAAAATGCATTGAAGGAGGGAAGCAGGGAAGTGGAGGCAGGGAAACCTGATACAAGATTTTGATGACTTATAAATTTACACGAGAAATGGAATGTATGAATAAATGAATGGAAATATAAAATTGAGTTTCAAAAATATGACAAGAAACCATATAAATAATTTTAATTATAAAATATTTGATACTAGACGGGAATGGACATATAAAATTATAAAAGAAATTGAATAATTTCAGTTATAAATTACTTCTCGTAAAAGTAATTAAAAACAAAGAAATTTATGTAAAATTTGATAATAAATGGAAAATTATTCTGCATATTTATAAAAACGAAATAGTAGGTATATAAAACTTAATGGTTTCTACTTTTAAGGGTGTTGCCTGTTCTTAATAATATGGTTTCCTAAGCTCCACTCACTCCTTCGCCAAGCGTTTCTGTTAGTCAGTCCATAGCCTGCAGCAGCAGCAGCAGCAGCAATTATAGAAAGAAGTACCAACTTTTTTCGAGGTACTTTAAGAGAATGGTACGACAAAAAAGTTGTTTGATGATGAATGGTTTTTGTGTCGTGAAATGTTGCCAGTGGCATTAATTTAGTATAGAACTGGCAAATGGCGTCTTTTTTTCTTTTTCGTTAAAGACGGAAGGCATTTTTATTACTTCTTTTGAAGTTAAAAGTAAAATTGATTTTATTAAGAAATTGTGTTTATTTAATTAATAAAAAAAAAAACTGTGATATTTCCTATACAAAATTGTTAATAATAAAATATAAAATGCAACTTTTTTAAGCTTGTTTATAGTTGACAAAAAGTCAGCCTAACGAAGTGTTGAAAATAATTGAAGTATATGAAGTTATGGGATTTTATAAGACTATGATAAAATTGTATGAATCTTATATCTTTACGTTTTGAACAGCTATGAAAATAAGCGGACAGGTGTTTGGTACTTTTTTGAAACTATGTCCGATTGGGAGTAAAAAAGGGTGAAAATAGTTTTTTTGGTACTTTTTTAACCCACTCTTATTTTTTAAACCAAAGAATGTAGAGAGGAACTTTGTACCGCAGTCAATAGATGTGAAAGAAATATTGAACACGTATTTGGTACTTCTTTGATTTTGGGGCCAAATTGGGTAAAAAGGGATAAAATGATAACTTAACATCTCAAAAAGTAATATAAATAGGAACATATTAACTGTGTTTTAATAAAATGTACTGAATTCAATTGGCACCAAAGAAATGCCAAATAGGCATATGGAACTTTTTTTTAAATTAGGAGATAAAAAATGGAAAAAAGTAGTAATGTTATAACTTTTAAGAAAGTGAATGTTTGCGTGTATGTATGTTTTTTATAGAATAGTAAACTATGCATTTGATCATGTTATGCTCTTTAGCACTGATGTTGCGGATAAGCCGACAAAGGTTTTTAAGTTGGTAAGACTAATTTTCGAAAGGTGGCGCTACTGAAAATTACTAAAAATTAATTAAATCGTAAACTATGCATATGATCATTCTATGATCTTTACCAAAGTTGTAGCTCATGAGCCGGCGAAGGTTTCTTAATTGGTGTGAACAATTTCCGACAGGTGGCGCTACTCAAAATTACTCAAAATGAGTTAAATCATAAACTATGTATTTGATTATGCTATGATATTTACCAAAGTTGTTGCACATGAGCCGACGAAGGTTTCATAGTTGGTATGAAGTAATTTTGACAGGTGGCGCCACTGAAATTTACTCAAAGTCAATTTAATCATAAGTTGTACATTTAATCATGCTATGATTTTTAGCAAAGTTGTTGCGGATAAGCCGACGAAGGTTAGTATGACCAAAGTCTGACAGGTGGCGCCACTGTCAATTACTCAAAGTGAATTAAATCGTAAACTGTACATTTAATCATGTAATGATAATTAGCAAAATTGTTACTCTTAAGCAGACGAAGGTGTTTTAAAAGGTATGAACAACAATTCCGACAGGTGGCGTCATTGAAAACTACTCAAAATGAATTAAATCGTAAACTGTGCATTTGATAATCGTAAGAAAAGTTGTTGTGCATGAGCCGACGGAGGTTTCTGTTGGTATGACCAATTTCTAAAATTATTCAAAATGAATTAAACTGTAAACTATGTGTTGATCGGACAAAAAATCAAATAATTTGAAAAATATTTGTGTAATGCCTTTCCTCTAAATTTATTTTAGTACTTTATAAATAAAATATATGAAAACTTTAAAATTTGAATTAAAATGCTTAAAGCTCCGAGCAAGGCTCGGTCAACCAGGTACTAAAGTCTTAAACTAGATATGTATTATGATCAGGAATAGGCAGCCTATACCACCAGTAGCCGATACATTTTTTTCTGTTTAACAGAAACTTTACTACAAAATGTTAAATGCCCAAATGAAGCAGTATAACGGGTTTTATTCAAGTTGATGTTCACAACTTTCTAGGTAACCGAAAATTCCCGGATTTTAAAGAGATAAGTTAACAGTTTGTTGCAAAATTATTGCAAGACAATCAAAATACATCTCTGCATTCCTATTTCGAATTTTTTCCTGAAAATTTATGTGATACAAGCGACGAGTAAGGAGAGCGACTAAAATAAGATTTGGTGAGAATCGAAAAATGACAAAAAATTAAAACTTTTTTATGAATAAAAAGAAGATTAATTAATAAAATTTGTAAAAAAAAAGTGTTTATTTAATATCTCGAAAACTAGAACCAATATCAAAAACGAAGTGCATATTCAGATACAGCGCCAAAAATAACCTTAAAAACAGCTTTTGGTTGCTTAAATTCAAAACCGTATATTGTTATTAGTACCTGGTAGACCGAGCCTTGCTCGGAGCTTTATGATAAGCATTTTGAGGAAAATTTTAAAGTTTTTATATATTTTATATTATAAAGTGCTAAAATAAATTTAGAGGAAAGACATTGTAGAAATATTCAGTTAATTTTGAATTATTTGATTTATTTTGTCCGACCAACACATAGTTTGCATAGTTTACAGTTTAACTCATTTTGAATAATTTTGGAAATTATTCATAACAACAGAAACCTCTGTCGACTCATGCGCAACAACTTTGCTAAAGATTATAGTCTGATCAAATGCACAGTTTACGATTTAATTCATTTTGAGTAGTTTTCTGTGGCGCCAACTGTCGGACTTTGCTTATTCCAATTCATAAACCTTCTTCGGCTTATCCGTAACAACTTTGCTGAAGATTATAGCATGATTAAATGTACAGCATACGATTAAATTGACTTTGAGTAAATTTCAGTAGCGCCACCTGTCGAAATTTCTTCATACCAACTAAGAAACCTTCGTCGGCTCATGTGCAACAACTTTGCTAAAGATTGTAGCATGATTAAATGTACAGATTACGATTAAATTGACTTTGAGTAAGTTTCTGTAGCGCCACCTGTCGGAAATTATTCATACCAACTAAAAAGCCTTCGCCGGCTCCGCGCTACAACTTTGCTAAAGATCATAGCATGATCAAATGTACAGTTTACGATTTAATTAATTTTTAGTAATTTTCAGTGGCGCCATCTGTCGGAAATTAGTCTTATCAACTTTAAAACCTTCGCCGGCTTATCTGCAACATCTTCGCTAAAGAGCATAACACAATCAAATTCATAGTTTACTATTCTATAAAGAACATACATACAGACAAACATTCATTTGTTTAAAATAATACTAATTTTTCCCCCTTTTTATTCCCTAATTTCTAAAAGTTCCATATGTATATTTGGTACTTTTTTGGTGCCAATTGAATTCGGTACATTTTTTTTAAAACGCATTTAATATAATTTATAATGTTCCTATTCATATTACTTTGGAGATGTTAAGTTATCATTTTATCCCTTTTTTACCCATTTTGGCTCCAAAATCAAAAATGTACCAAATACGTGTTTCATGTTTTTTTACATCTATTGATTGCAGTACCAAGTTTCTTTCTATATTCTTTAGTTTAAAATATAAGAGTGGGTTAAAAAGGTGCCAAAAAAACTATTTTCACCCTTTTTTACCCCCTATCGGACATAGTTTCAAAAAAGTACCAAACACCTGTCCGCTTATTTTCAAAGCTGTTTAAAACGTAATTTTAATTTTGTTTCTATACCTATTACTTTAGGAGACATAGCGTTTTCGATTTTTTTCCCTTTTTACCAGTTTTTACCCTATTAGAGGTAAAAGTTCCAAAAGTCCCTTCTTCTTCGACCTATACATCAAAAAAGATACCCACTGTCCAAATTTTATCAAAATCGTTAGAGCCGTTTTCGAGATAGCCATTCTATATATATATATATATATATATATATATATATATATATATATATATATATATATATATATATATATATATATATATATATATATATATATATATATATACAATTATTGCTCGTTTAAGAATATAAGATTTAGTGTTCTCGCAGTGTGACTAGAGCTCGAAAACGGCTCCAACGATTTTGATACAATTTGGACGGTGGGTATGAAGGAACTTTGGGAAATTTTGCCGCTAAAGGGGTAAAAAGGAGAAAATATAGAAAACGTTATAAATCCTAAAGTAATAGGTCTAGAAACGAAATTTAAATTACGTTTACGCAGACGGGTGTTTGGTACTTTTTTTTTAAACTATGTCCGAAAGAGCTAAAAAAAAGGGAGAAAAAAGTTGTTTTTGTGTCTTTTTTAACCCACTCTTATCTTTTGAGCCAAAGAATATAGATAGGACCTTTGTATTGCAATCACGTATTTGGTACCTTTTTGATAAGGGATAAAATGATAACAGGGATAAAATGATAACAGCATTTCAAAGTAATATTAATATATAGAAACAAAATGTTAACTGCGTTTTAATGAAATTGGTACCAGAAAAGTACCAAATATATATATAAAACTTTTTTGAAATAAGGGGATAAAAAGGGAAAAAATAGATAACGTTGTAACTTTTAAAGTAATAGGTATGAAAACAAAACTCAAATTTGCGTTTTGATCAGCCGGAAAAATAAGAAGACGAGTAATTGGTACTTTTTGGAAAAAATATGTGAAAAATATTTTTGGTACTTTTTTACTTCTGAACAACTGAACTTAGAAACAAAAAGTGTATGGCAATCAATTAAGAAAATAATAAAATATATGAAAAGTTTAAAATTTACCTCGAAATGCTGCATTAAACTCCGAGCAAGGCTCGGTGAACCAGAAACTACTTATTAACTTCGAAATGGAACTTATTAATTGCGAAATGGAACTGCAATGCATTGAAAGCTCTACTAACGGGCAACCCCCTAAAACCGGGCAAACTTTGTAGAATCGTTATAATAAAAAAAGTGTGTACCTCGCGATCATCCCCATAACCAGACAAAAAAAAACGCAATTTTGGTGAGTTTCTGGTTATTAGAGTTTTTAATGGATATGTTTTTGGATATATCAAGAAATTAGGAAAACCCCTAATTAATTATTACTAAGATTACTTTAGCAACCCATTTTACGCCTCGAGAAATGGTTATTAAATCCTTTTGATTTTTTTTCGTAGTTATATCTTTAAACAAAAGGGAGACGTAGTGGTTAAAGATAATTCGCGTACGCGCTAATCGTTTTTTGAGGTTAGCTCTTGTTTTCAAGATATAGCGTTATTTAAAAAATGGAGGAGGTTGCGCAATAAATATTAGCGTTACTTGAAAACTGTTTATTTTCTTGAACTAAGTTAAAAAATCGAAATTCGTCAACAAAATTATCTTTCAGAAATGTTAAAAAAAAAAATTTGCGAACAAAAAAATTTATTTCCAAAACGACTGCTCGGATTAATAAAGTAATGAGTGTTCCTGAAAGATCATTTTGTTGCCGAATTTCGGTTTTTTTTAATTAGTTCAAGAAAATAAACAGTTTTTGAGTTAACGCGAATATTTATTACGCAACCTCCTTAACTTTTTTATAACGCTGTATCTCGAAAACTAGAGATAACCTAAAAAAACGGTTCATCCACTAGGTATCCCTTTTGTCGGTAGAAAAAAAGTCGACACTGTGCTCGATTTTGACAAGTTTTATTAAAAAATATTTTTTTAATATTAATTCAATATCTTTTGATTTCAGTCTTTTTTTTATGTGGAAAACTTTCACTTTTTAGTATTTTAATTAGTTTGAAGCGTTTGAAATTTTTTTCTAACAAATATTTTGTAAAATAACGTGTTAAAAGTGTTTAGATATTTAACTAGCATTTCCTAATTAAATTAATTAATTTTAATTTATCATGTATAAAATGAACAACAGAAAATTACGGGCGTTATGAAAAAAAAAAGTAAATGGGGAAGACCAATTATAAAACATGATACTCAAAATATTACAGAAGCTTTTAGCATAAAATTAAAAATTTTGAATACATTCAAAATCTTTTGAAAATGTTTCGATCTTGGGCTATAAAAACCACTGAACTGTTTGGGTTCATCATTGCCTTGGTTAGTAAAGGATCAGGTTCGACTATGATCGGCTTTTAAAAGATTTACAACCCAATTTTTCAATTACTAGAACAAAGACTCTTTAATATAAAGATGTTGCAATTCCATACTTTGATTTACCGTGTGGGCGTTTTGAAAAGTCCCATATGGTATGGTCGTTTTGAAAAGTCCCATATGCTATAGTCGTTTTACTCTATTTCGTAATTCGTAAACAACTAATGGAGACGATTATCCAATGAGAGAAAGCTAAGGCACACACAAGTGCTCATGAAATTTATGTTTGTTTGTGCGTTTATGTGTTTTTCATTGTTCTTTATCCACTTTTATTTCACATTTGACAGAAAAAAATGTATGGAGTGCAATATCTTCATGTTATCTAATCTTTGACTAGAATTTTCTTCAGCACTAAAAATCATTTATTTACATTATTCGCTATTATTTTTTCCAATAATTCCAACGAAAGCCATTATATCCATAAATTAATTTAAGAGTGGAAAACTACAGCACTAAGCCCAAAAAATCCTTTTTTTTTAACTAATTATCCTTCTTTTTGGAAAATTACTTACATTTTCGAAAATAATTCCATTTGGCACATTTTACTCTGGCAATTATAATGCCTTGGCAATTTTGTTAATGAACTCTGTCAGCTAATTAACTTGGCTATAAAGTTTATTTTTTGCTTTTTTTCCTCTAGAGCCAAGAGGAGGAAGTCACAAATGTATATTTTCAAATATAAAAAGTCGAATGAGAACAATAGCAAAAAATACGCGTTATAATTAAAAATCAATTTTATTTTATACGAGAATCATTTTACCAAAGACTTCAAATATATATATATCGTCAAATTATACAATCAATCAATTAAAATCCAATTAAAAAAAAATAAATAAATTGAAATAATGATTCTTACAATTTTATTGCGAAATAAAAATAAAAGGGGATTTTATTTTCCCATTTTAAACTGAAATTTAAATATTTTATAAAGGGAAATTTTACAAAAATGTTGTAACTATTAAATTTAATTTAATTGAAACCATTAATTAATTAATCATAAATCAAAATTGAAATTGAGAAAAGGTTTTCCTGAAGATGTAATAAGGGGAATTTTAGAGAAATGGGTATTTTTATCATCTCCTAGATAAACATTTTAAACTTAAAAGCTAAGAATCCAAAATTTGTTGGGCCTGATAACTCTAATACCATCCTTCCGAAGGCTTAACTTCTTTTTAATTGTCTGGTATCAAATACTCTATACTTAATATAAAGATGTTGCACTTCCATAAATTCATTTGCCGTATGGTCGTTTTGAAAAGTCCCATAAAAATAACACTG
This sequence comes from Stomorhina lunata, assembly GCA_933228675.1. Classification (NCBI taxonomy): domain Eukaryota; kingdom Metazoa; phylum Arthropoda; class Insecta; order Diptera; family Rhiniidae; genus Stomorhina; species Stomorhina lunata. Next base: position 35,589,556 of record OW121740.1, on the reverse strand, counting down.
TGCTCGATTTTGAAAACTTGTTTTACCGACGAAAGGGAGCCTAGTGGGTAATGATATATCGAGTAAGCTAAATTTAATGGTTTAACCATTTTTAGGGTTAGCTCTAGTTTTCGAGATGTAGCGTTATGAAAAATGGAGGAGGTTGCGCAATATATATTTGCGTAACTCGAAAACTGCTAATTTTTTTTTGAACTAAGTAAAAAATCGAAATTTGGCAACAAAATTGTCTTCCAGAAACACCAATTATTTTTTAATCCGAGCAGTCGTTTTGGAAATAAATTTTTTTGTTTTCAGAAAAAAATATTTTTTTGAATTTTCAAAACAATTTTTTTTTTTGCAAACAAAAAAGTTTATTTCCAAAATAACTCGGATTAAAAAGAAAAATTTTGTGTTTCTGAAAGATAATTTTGTTGCCAAATTTCGGATTTTTTACTTAGTTCAAGAAAATAAACAGTTTTCGAGTTACGTGAATATATATAGCGCAACCTACTCCATTTTTTTTATAACGCTATATCTCGAAAACTAGAGATAACCTTAAAAAAATACGGTAAGCACAATTAAATTCATCGTACTCGTTCTTCATCCACATTAATTTCACTTTTGACAGAAAAAAAGGAATGGAGTGCAATATCTTTATATTATAGAGTCTTTGCTGGTATATATCAGTTTTTTATTTCCAGTACCTTCTATACCATAAATTACTTTAAAACTAGATTTTTTTTGGTATTAGACTACGGAAAGAATTATGCTCTTGACTTTGGTCCTAGATCATAGATATTATAATCTAGAAGACTTGATTATGGACCAGATTATGAACTTCACTATAAACATGACTTTATACTTAACTATAAGGCAAAATATGGATTAAGTTAAGAAAGCAACATTTGTTGGACCTGATATCTCTTAAACCATCCTTCCTGAAGCTTTGCTTATTTTCAATTACTGGTATCTATCAGCTCATTATTTCCGAAACCTTCTTTAGCATGAAATACTTTAAAACTACACACGGACTAGACGTATTATTTGACTAAGGAAAAAATTATGTTCTGGACTTTGGTCTAGATTATACCTACCATTAAGGGGAATTTTAGGGAAATGGGTATTTTTATAATGACATTTTTGTCAATAATTTTGTGTACTGAGAACCTAGATAAACAACTTGAACTTAAAAGATAAGAATCCAAAAATTGTTGGGCCTGATAACTCTAAAACCATACTTCTGTTATCCTCGATGCGTAGTGAAGTATAGGGCCATAGAGATTATAATTGAGAAGACTAGATTATGGACCAGATTATGAAATTTACTAAATTTAAACAAGACAATAAATTAAAATATGGAGTAAAAGATAAGATTCTAAATTTTTTTGAACTTGATAACTCTAAAACCGTCCTTTCTGAGGCATCAATTATTTTCAATTACTGGTAAATATCTGTTCATTATCTCCTTTACTTTCTATAGCATAATTTATATTAAAACTACACGACGGACTATATGTAATAGACTAGGAAAAAGGTTATGATCTGGACTTTGGTCTGGGTCACAATTATCATAATCTAGAAGACTAGATTATGGACCAGATTATGAACTTTACTATAAACAAGACTATAAGCTTAACTATAAAGTAAAATATGGATAAAGAGTTAAGAACCCAAATTTAGTTTGGACCTGATATCTTTTAAACCATCCTTCCTGAGGCCTTAGTTATTTTCAATTGCTTGTATCTATCAGCTCATTATTTCCGATATCTTCTTTAGCATGAATGAGTTTAAAAGTAAACTACACACGGACTAGATGTAATAGTCTATGGAAAAAATTATGGTCAAAAAAACAAAAAAGTGTAGTTTTTATAAAATCATTTTCGAATTTTGACTTTAAATTTCTAAATTTTCTTAAAAAATTTACATATTTCGGTCAATGTGAATGTTGTACTGACTTAAAATTTGACTTAAAATCATCCTAGAACCTCATTCTCTACGAATAGATAACAAAACATTAACTTTTAATAAAAAACTTCTTAGTAAAAAGTAAAAAAATTTTATCTTTTTTGGGATCTTTTTTCGATCAGCGAAAAATATTTGATTTTGGAAATTTCTCATTATTAAACGGTTCAAGATATTTAAAAAAGGTTTCCACAGTTTTATTTCCTGAACTGTTGTTTGTATGTCAGTATTTAAAAAAAAAATATGGGCTTAATATCGAATGCACAATGGGTCAAAAAATGCGATAGAAGAAATGTGTAAGTAACTCCGTGTTGTCTCAAACACGGTTAAACCATTTTTGTAGACACTCCGTTATATAAATTTCTGTGTTTATTGTCACAGACCCCACAAATGATTAGATTCTTTTGCACAACTGCAAATCACAAGTAAATTTTTCCCGTTTTTTTCCGATAGTCTTCCTGAACATTGCCAAGTCCATCAGCAATACAAAAATCTTGATATAGAAATTGTTTTTTACCGAACTGCAATCTAGAACTTCCTAAACTTGATATGACTTCATTAAGCTAAAGTCAAAGGCTCTATTCTTAAAAGTATTAGAGCATTTATTAACCGCAGGAGTGCTTTTTCTAATAGATGGCGCTCTTTGAAAGACTTGCTCGACTTTTTTTTGCTCAACCAATAACTGTTGGACCTTTTTTCTCCTAATCCAGTGTGTCATGATGCCAAATCGGGACAGAAATATGTAACACTCCTCGATGTCTCAGAAACGTAAAACCATTTTTGTAGACACTCCGTTATATAAATTTCTGTGTTTATCGTTACTGTCGCCACAAATGATTAGGTTCTTTTGCACAACTGCAAAGTGATTGCCATACAAGCAATTTCTTAGCAATTTTTTTCAGTTTTTTCCGATAGTATTCCTGAACCTTGTTAAGTCCATCAGCAATACAAAAATCTTGGTCCAGATATTGTTTTTTTTTTACCGAACTGCAATTTGAAACTTCCTGACTTCATCCCAGCTAACGCTTTGGTTTTATGTTTAAAAGTATAAGAACATTTAACCTCAAGATTTGCTTTTCTAATAGATGGCGCTCTTCTAAAGACTTGCTCAAAGACTGCTCTAAAGACTTGCTCAACTGTTTCACATTTTTTTTCTCTGATCCAGGTTTGCTTTCAATGCTCAGGTCTTAATAGATGTTGTTTTTACAGAACTGTAATCTAAAACTTTATATAACTTAATCCCAGCTAAAGCTTTGACTATATTCTTAAAATTATTAAAGTATTTATTATCCGCTTTTCCAACAGATGACGCTCTTCGAAATACTTCCTCATTTTGCTCAACTTATTTTGCTCAACCATTAACTCTTGCACCTTTTTGCCTCCTGATCCAGGTTTCCTTTCACTGCCCAGGTCTTCCCTATAATCTTTAATGGCATAAAAACAGTGCTAGGATCAAGCTTCAGTTTTTTTTTGATATCTTTAGAAAAGTCCATAAATAATTCTTTTTGAAAGTTCTCATTATAATTTCAATTATTTTTCTTCATCTTGAAATACTAAATGCTTTCAGAACATTCTTTTAAAATTACTATAGATTAGACCTAGACTTGATTGTGCCTAGACTATGGACTTGATTGTGGACTAGGTTATATACTGGACTATTAACAGGCTTCTCAACTAGATCAGATAACAAAATAGAACTATGGACTTAATTAAAGTCGGAGGAAAATTATTCATTTTTATCTTTTAAGGCAGCCAAGTTTTAGAGTTATCAGGCCTAAAAAATAAAATTTTCCTGAGCAAATATTTTATTATTCTATTTTTACTTTCCCTAAATTTTTCAAAATGTTTATAATTCTAAAGCTTTACCTTCACTTTAATAAAAATTATCAAACATTTTATCAAAAAAAAAAAATTTCTTTACTCTATTCACTCCCTTCCCCAACTCAACTTTAATTAGAGTTTTCCTTTGAAAACTTTAATCGATTTATAATAGAGTGAATTTAGTGTGAGTTTGTGTGAAAAATAAATTAAATTAGAAACTTTTTGCTTTTATTTTAAGTTTTATTTTTACCTTAACATCATCACACAACACAGGTGAAACTAAACATTTTGTGCCACACAAACGATTTTTTTTTTCGAAACGTGACTTTTTTTAATCCATTATAATCACGATTTCATTTTCCATATCTACCAGTCGGACGGACGGACGGATCGACAGACAGATATACTGTTGATGTATGTACGACTTTATACGTGATGCACTGTCATAATACAATTTTTGTTAATTTTATTTAAATTTTTTTTAAAACGTCAAAGTCGGTGATGTACATATGTATCTATGTATGTATATGGCGAAGGGTACTTTTTTTTAAAAAACAAATTTCAAAATACCTAAAACTAATGCAATTTTTGCTTATTAAGCATTCTCAGACAATTTCAATGGAAAAGGCCTATTTTAACCTCTATTGAGAATTTTATGGAAGTTTAGCTATTTTTTTTTTAATTTGCTTAAATTTTGTTAAGATTTATACAAATGGAGATAATAAATTTAATTTTATAGTCCTAAAGCTACGGTCACATTGATTAAACACTTAATCGAAATTATCAAATATTTGATCCTCGTAGTCTGACCACAAAATATTTTTGAGGCTCAAACAAGAAACATGTTGATTTGAACAAAACAAAATCATTTGCCAGCAAATAAAAATTTTCCTAATGTGACCACGCAAGAGCAAATATTTTATTAAATTTTGATCAAATAATTATTTAATCTTACAAAATTTTTGTAACATCAAAAAGGGGCAAATAACAGCTGAGCATTTGTATTATTTACTATCAGAGCTTCGAAAGGCTTAATTAAATATTAGCTTAATTCCTAGGAATTAAAAAATGATTTTACAATTCCCATAAAACAATTAAAAAAAATATGTTGATTTTTAATTCTTAGTGAATTGATTTACATGGGAATTTAAAATCAACTTGAATGAATAAAATGTTTCTTCATTCCTCTACTCCAATTTGAATTAACATTTTTTATTCTTAATTAAAACCAGTCCAAATTGAATTAAAATATTTTTTGGTAATTCATTTTGTGCAAATCATTAGGGTGGATATAAACTAAAGATACTTGATTTTAAATCAAAAACTTTAATTCTGACTTTTTCGAGGGAAAAGTTTTTTAAACTATACCACTCATTGAATAAAAGTATATCAAACCAAAAAACGAAAATTTAAGTTTTAATTTATAGGGTATTATTGGATCAAGTGCGATATACATTTTTTGTAAAAACCCTAGATATAAAATAGAACAAAATTTATCATAACCTATTAAAATATTCTTATGTTTTATCAGAAAGCATACACATTTAATAAAAGTATGCATGTATTCTTTAATGTTCGTTCAAAAAAACGGAACTACCCTAATGTGGCTATTTCACCGCAAACTTGTGTATATTTTGCATTTATTTGTTAAACTATAACTTTTAAAAGATATTTAGATGTGCAGGAATATAGTAATATTAATGGTCTTTCGTTTATAATGACCTAATCTTTACCAGAAATTCAATCAGTGAAGGAATCTGCTTAATTAAAATTTTTTTCTAAAAAAATTTATAAAAATAATTTGTTTTTTGTGACATTAGTTTTTGTAAATACATACATATACATGTAAAATGTGCTAATATGTAAGAGTATATTATCTCTGGTTTTGTTGTGTTGCTGCGAAATAATGAATTTTATATGTTTTCGAATCTAGATGAGATTATAGATTATGTGTACAAAAAATCTTTAGTTTTATGTGTATCTATATTTTATTTTAAATAGTTTTTCTGATCTTATGACCAATAACAAAGAATTTTTTTTAAAAGTTTTACTGTAGTGTATTGCACTAAGAATCCCAATTTATTACAATTATTTATTATTGTAATAAATAGTTTTTTGATAAAACCAAAAAATGTTGGTGGGGAAACCTTTCCTCGACGCGTTTCGATGGTTGGTTAGACCATCTCATCAGGAGGATTATCCCTAATTCTAGACAGAGCGAAAACCTCACATTATGTATAATCTGAGGGACTGAATAAATACGAATTATTATTATTGTGTCCAACAAATATCAACATAAAGCGAAGATTATCATCCGAACAGAAACACACAAACATTTTTCAGTTTTATCATTTCTTTATTTTTTTAAATTTCGCCTAAGTCAACTTAATAAATTTTTGAATTTTTCTACAAAGATGTTATTTGTATATGCCCTGCAGTCTCTAAAAAACATCAGTCCCTTAGCAGGAAGATATATTACATAGCTAAGATACATACACAATTATGATGGAATTAGAATAAAATTACAAAATTCAGTACAATTAGAAAATGCATATATACATATGTATATATGTCGATAATGAATAAATCACATTTTAATCATATGACTTTTCATACATGTTTTTTAGACAAACCAAGTCCACGGTTTTGTTAAAATCGAGATGGAAATCATCTCAGCTTAAAAACCCTTTTTTAACCCAATAACTTAAGAAAGAGTCATTTCTTTATCCTCTAAAATGGGGGCTTTTTTTCATGGGTATTAAATGATATTTAATCCCTAATGCAATCCTGAAACTTATTTTATGGTTAAGGACTTGTTTTGTTGAGATTTATTTTATTCCGCTAATTTATAGGTATTATATATTTTGGAACTGTAGGGTTTGTTTATAAAATTTTTAATTATTTTTGTATAAGATTAAGAATTGAAATAATTTAAATTAAATCTAACTGATTTTAAATTCCCTAAGAATTAATTCTTAAAAGTCAAGGCTTATGACTTGATTCAGGTGAATGTATTATGGGAATGATATAAACACTAAAATAAATTTGATTTTAAAATATGGAATTAGGAATTGAGCCTTTCGAACCTCTGTTTACTATTCAAACAGAAACAACAACATCAAATTTGAGAAACAACAACTCAAATATGAGAAACAAATTGCTAGATACCAGTGTTGCCACTTCAGGTGTAATTTTTATTTTCATGTGTAGTCGATTTGTAATTGGCTGCATGTGTAATTCATGTGTAATTTCAATTTTTGTCATTTTTGAGTACTAACAGTTTTCAAAACTTGCATTTTAAAAAATAAATTTATGTGCGTCCCATTCGAAATCGAAATAGTGCATATAATGCAAATTTTTTATTCCAACTACATAAAAATGTATGTTTTAAAATCCCAGTGCTTATGGGAAATCAACCATTCAGATTAAAATATATATGTTTATTAAATAATATGATATATTGGTATTGCTGCTCATGAATCTTTGACCACAATCTCTAATTCGGGAAAATATTATACTTCATGATTTTCGAGAATTTTATATTCATTAAATTGAAACAATATTTAATTTAAGCGACGATATTTATTCAATTGCGGATATTGTTGATCACAAAATTGCCCAAACTTTTTAATCATTATATGTGATCTTTTCCGAGAAAAGGAACCTAGTGTGTCAAAAAACGGGTTTAGAGTTAGCAGTGGATTCTGGTACCTAAAAGGGTTTAGAATAAGATGAAATGAGTTAGATTTCTGATAAAAATTTATTTGCCATAAAAACATACAAAACGAACTTGGACATTAAAATTTAATTTTTTAGTTTTTATCAAAACTTTATTTTCATACACTAGGTCCCTTTTCTCGGAGAAGGTGACATATATGTTTAACAAAAAGATTTTCATTCTTCAATGTCGATTTGCAAACTCTTGACATGCACCTTTCGATTTTAAAACTTTTGGGCTTTGGAGCCAGAAGATTATTAGATAAAAGTTTTTGATTTAAAGAATTCCTTGGAGATAGATTGTTTCCTACTTTACAGAAATTTATTAATAGTGGACCAATTTTTGAACCTACACAAAAACTGTTAAACAAGAAGTGGAAATTTTCAATATTGTATTACATTTTTTGAAATCGATTTGAAATAGTACACATTAATTGTTTTCTTTTCAAGCGTTATGAAATAAAAAAAGATGATTATTAATTTAAAAAACTACAAATAATTTTTTTTTAATTATTAACAAAAAAAAAAAATAATTAAATTAAATTCAAACTTAAAAAAAATCATGTGTAATTCCTAATTTCATGTGCAATTTTGGCACGGTCCATGTGTAATTTAACATTTGGTTGGTGGCAACACTGCTAGATACACAATTTTGTTTTGAAAATATTTGATCAAATATTTTTTGGGAAAATATTTAATCTTCAGTGTGAACATAAATAAAACCTGTTTGTCTGATAAATAATGTTTATCTTATATTCTTAAACGAGCAATAATTGTATATATATATATATATATATATATATGTGTATATATATATATATATATATATATGTGTATATATATATATATATATATATATATATATATATATATATATATATATATATATATATATATATATATATATATATATATATATATATATATATCTATATCTGTATCTATATATATATATATATATATATATATATATATATATATATATGTATATATATATATATATATATATATATATACCTCTAAGAGGGTAAAAACGGGTAAAAAGGGGAAAAAATCGGAAAAAACGCTATGTCTCCTAAAGTAATAGGTATAGAAACAAAATTAAAATTACGTTTTAAACAACTATGAAAATAAGTGGACAGGTGTTTGGTACTTTTTTGAATCTATGTTCGATAGGGGGTAAAAAAGGGTGAAAATAGTTTTTTTGGTACCTTTTTAACCCACTCTTATATTTTAAACTAAAGAATATAGAAAGAAACTTTGTACTGCAATCAATAGATGTAAAGGAAACATGAAACACGTATTTGGTACTTTTTTGATTTTGGAGCCGAAATGGGTAAAAAAGGGATAAAATGATAACTTAACATCTCCAAAGTAATATGAATAGGAACATTATACATTATATTAAATGCGTTTTAAAAAAATGTACCGAATTCAATTGGCACCAAAAAAGTACCAAATATGCATATGGAACTTTTAGAAATTAGGGAATAAAAAGGGGGAAAAATTAGTATTATTTTAAACAAATGAATGTTTGTCTGTATGTATGTTCTTTAAAGAATAGTAAACTGTGAATTTGATCATGTTATGCTCTTTAGCGAAGATGTTGCGGATAAGCCGGCGAAGGTTTTTAAGTTGATAATACTAATTTCCGACAGATGGCGCCACTGAAAATTACTAAAAATTAATTAAATCGTAAACTGTACATTTGATCATGCCATGATCTTTAGCAAAGTTGTAGCGCATGAGCCGGCGAAGGCTTTTTAGTTGGTATGAATAATTTCCGACAGGTGGCGCTACAGAAACTTACTTAAAGTCAATTTAATCGTAATCTGTACATTTAATCATGCTACAATCTTTAGCAAAGTTGTTGCACATGAGCCGACGAAGGACTGAAATTCACTCAAAGTCAATTTAATCGTAAGCTGTACATTTAATCATGCTATAATCTTCAGCAAAGTTGTTACGGATAAGCCGAAGAAGGTTTATGAATTGGAATGAGCAAAGTCCGACAGGTGGCGCCATAGAAAATTACTCAAAGTGAATTAAATCGTAAACTGTGCATTTGATCATGTTATAATCATAAGCAAAGTTATTACGAATAAGCAGACAGAGGTTTCTTATATGGTGCGAGCAACTTCAGGTGGCGCCACTTAAAACTACTCAAAATGAATTAAATCGTAAACTGTGCATTTGATCAGACTATAATCTTTAGCAAAGTTGTTGCGCATGAGTCGACGGAGGTTTCTGTTGGTATGAATAATTTCCAAAATTATTAAAATGAGTTAAACTGTAAACTATGCAAACTACGTGTTGGTCGGACAAAATAAATAAAATAATTCAAAATTAGCTGAATATTTCTACAATGTCTTTCCTCTAAATTTATTTTAGCACTTTATAAAATAAAATATATAAAAACATTAAAATTTGCCTCAAAATGCTAATCATAAAGCTCCGAGCAAGTCTCGGTCAACCAGGTACTATAGCTTAATATACAACCTAGTGCATAGCATAGTCCATAATTTTATTCATAGACAAGCTTACAGTCTATACTGTAACATATATTCTAATCCCTGTCTTAGACCATAGTATAGTCCATGTTATAGTATATAGTCTAGTTAATAGTCCACTATACAGTCAAAAGTTCACCATTTAGTCCATAGTTCACAATCTTGTCCTTAGTCTACAATAAACCGTCCTCTTAATAATGTAGTATAGCCTATAGCTTAGTAAAATCAAGCAATTCCTATTTGAAGACCATAATCTAGTCCATAAAGTAGTCCAATGCCTGATAAATAATGTTTATATATCCTAATACTCCCTAATGAAACCTTACATAAACATACAGTGGTGGGCATATTTATTTTGACATAGCATTTATTTTTCTTGTTTTATTACTTCTGGTGCAATGTTATTAAAAAAATAAGTAAAAACAGTTAAAATTGCAACAAATGTTGTAATTTATTAGAACACAAACACTTTTCACATTTTTAATTTTTTTGTAATTTTTCACAAAAGCTTGGAAATAGATTTCTATGAAGTTTTTTCAACCTTTGATGAATTCCGTTCCAAATCGCCTCCAAAAAGTATAAAATGCTAAAGGTGGATACATTTTATATTAATCCAAATAATTATTCTTAATTTTTGTTGACCTTGAAGTTCCCAATTTGTTGATATGCAATGTCAAAATACTTATGCCTTATACTGAATCTTCGACTTTTTAGTTTCAATTAAAAAAAAAAAATATTACAAAAACGTTAAAAATGTGAAAAGTGTTTTGTGTTCTAATAAATAACAATATATGTTGCAATTTAACCTATTTTTAATTGCAATGGACCAAAAATAAAAAAGAATAAAAACAAACAATATGTCAAAATAAATATGCCGACCACTGTACATTGAATGTGACAGCTGAGTGCGATTCTGGTGCAAAGTGTGAGGATCGAAAGCATGTGTTGTGTAAATGCCCATATTATTCGGACATAAGAAACCTGAAAGGTTCTGAGGTATTTAGTACTGAATATAAATTTCCAAATTAATTGCTATTTTATGTAACCGTAAATTTTGCTGACTTATGCGGAAATTGTAATTTAATACTTTTTTTTAGAAAAAAAATTTTCTCAGGGATTTTTTATATTGCACTCAAATTATTTTGTAATTACTTTTTAATTACACTAAAAAAGCTAAATATTTAGAAAATTAAAAATATAGCCGAATTCTTGATATATCACGTGACAATTTGTTATTTAAAAAAAAAATGAAAGATTAAAGCTCAAAACTTTAATGTTGATACTTTCTGTCGTTTCAATGAGGGTGATACTCTATTAATAGATTTGGATCTTCAGATAAAAATTTTTGATAATTTTACTTTATTTATTCTTCAATATTGTTTATGAGTCCTTATTTTTTTTCTTCGGAAATTTGGTCATTATAAACATTTGAAATTGGACTTCACTAAAAGCTACGATTATGGAAGAAACTAGAATTGTATTAGATGTACATCCAAAGACTCTATAACATAAAGAAGTAGAACTTTCGTACATTGATTTGCCGTATGGTCGTTTTGAAAAGTCCCATAAAAAAGGGAGAATACCGCTTTTACTCTTCTTCGGAAACAACTAATGGAGATACATATCCAATGAAAGAAAGCTAAAGCTCACACACGTGCTCATAAAATGTATGTTTGTCTGAAGAACTGGAGGCATTACTTGATCAAGACTAGTTTCAAACCACTGAAACAATCTTAGGCGATCGTTATCGAATGCAATTAATGCAATACAACGAGAGACATGATAAAGTGATTTTACAAGTTGACAATGCTCAGAAAGTGGCCAAGATATACTTGGAAATATTGAAATGTACCGTATTCTCAAGACGTTTCTCCTTCGGACTATCTATTGTTTTGATCAATGGCACACACACACACACCAAAAATGAATATTACATTCTGAATTTGATGGGATCAGTGTTTTTATTATAAGCCGTTGAAATCGGGTCATACGATCCCAAATAACCCGTACCGAAGATTTCTTTGAAGAGTAATCAACGAAAAATGACCTGACTATTAGATCATCCTTCATCATTACAATGTTCGGCAACATGTTGTAAGACCGGTCAAAAACTATGTTTTGGCTGACCCGCCTTATAGCTTCCCAGTAAGAACAGTGTCAAACGTTTGAAATATGATGACTTTTACATTTGATATCAAACGTTTTTTTCAAACTTTTTTCAAACCTGAACAGATGTTTGAGATTCACATTCATTTTCAAATGAGGGTTCATTTGAGAATAAACGTTTGAAAAATGATAGTTTCTCAAATTGAGAATAAAGGTTATTCTCAAATCATTATCAAACCCTAAGATGATTTGAGAATAATTTTAAAAATGGTGTTATACAAATTTGATATCAAACCCTATTTCATTTTTTTTCCAAACATTAAAAAAAAAATAATTTATGTTAAATAAAATTAATGTTTAAGATATTTTAATGGAATGACATTGCATTACAAAGAAATTCGTTATTTCTTTTCGATTTTTTAAAATTGATCCATATTTGACCATAAAACCTTGCTTAAAAATTTTCAAGATAAAAAATTCAAAAATAATATGCATAAGTAAATTTTCTTTGTTTCTTAAATTTTTTACCTAACAATAAAAAAATTATATTTTAAGCAAAAGAATTCAAATATGATGCACCATTTTCAAAAACAAAATAAACAAACTCAAAAATACAACGCCATTTTATTTATGTTCCACATGTAGATGATATCCACATTTGAAAAACCTTTGAGAATGAGGTTTGATAATGATTTGAGAATAAAGGCATTTCTCAATTTGAGAATAAAGTCCCCTTTTTATTGAGAACGCTATTATTCTCAAATCAGTATCAAATCAGTATCAAACGTTTGACCTTTGAAAAAAGATTTATTTTCAAATCATCCTCAATTTGAGAATAAACCTTTTTTCTTACTGGGTTAGACCAATTTTTGAAAAAAATTTCTATAAAAATAGAAAACTTTAAAAAAATTTTTCATAAATTTGTTTATTTTTATATGGAATTTTTCAAAAATTTCCTATTTTTATAGGAAATACAAGTTTTAGATATCGCACATAAAAAACAAGTATGAGTGTTATATTCGGCTGTCTCGAATCTTGTATAGCCACCATCAAGATGCGTAAATTAAGAAACATATCTCATATATGTATCTACTAGGCTGCAGCTAATTCAAAATGTGGACTAAATGTGGTATTGTTGGTAAAATAATTGGACTAAATTCGTTTGCAATA